>OZ002736.1:9732779-9845335 GCA_963924305.1 Polygonum maritimum | reverse complement strand
AAAGTAGATTGGAGTAATAGATGTATTTGTACATATTCGAACAATAATTGGATTTGTACTGACGATCAGTGGGTGTATTGTAGGTACGTGAGTGGTAGCTAATATTGATATGTTCTACTCCACCACATGGATCTTGTACTTGTTTTAACAAGAAACAACAAACCATGAATTGAAGTAGCATAGGGGAGGAAAAAAACCATATATACTTTCCTGGAAAATCAAAGTTTGTTTGCATTTTGATGCTAGTACAAATGAATTAATGGGTGGTAAATTTCACTGAAATGTTGGGGTGGTGGTATAAAAAAGAGAGTCATTTATATGCACGTCGTATACTTAATACAAGTTTCTAAATACCTGCTTAATGTAAGCTTTGTACGTGGTGAAGAGATGGATATGAACATACCTCTTGGACTTGAACACCAGGAAACTTGGTCTCAAAGGCATTGAGCAACTCAGGCGCGAGCGGGGCAGCAGCCGTCATCACAGCCTGGAGGCTAAGCCTGGAGAGGTCAAACTCGTCCACAATCGGACTCTTCACAAGCTGGAGCAATATGGGCGGAACCACGGGCGCAAACGTCACCTCGTGCGTTATAAGGGCGCTAAGGAAAGTCCTGAGGTCGAACCTCGACATCACCACAACCTTCCCTTTGTTACGGAGCGTGGCACAGCATATTCCGGTGATGCCATAGATGTGGAAGAACGGCATCAGCCCTAGTGTCGTCACCTTCCCGATCATCTCGGGCTCCACTCCATAGAGGGTCGAGCTCAGGTTGGCCACCAGGTTGCGGTGGGTCAGCATCACTCCCTTCGAGACCCCGGTCGTCCCCGATGAGAAGGGGAGGGCGCAGAGGTCGGTCTGCACGACCGGGTCCTTTACAGAGTCCGTGTTCGCCTTTTCTGAGGCGTCTAGGAGGGCGCTCCAGTTCATCGCGGTCGGGACTTGCTCCTCTCCTATCACTATAACCGGAAGACGTAGATCCTTTACCTGAGAAATGAGTTGAAATATGTACGGTTAGAGATCTTCACTAATAAATTAAGCAAAAGGGAAACAATGTATATGTCATTGAAACCGGCCTTTTCGTAGCTGCTTCCATTGGTGACAACAAGCTTAGCGTCAGCAGCATCGGCCTGCTTCTTGATCTCCGAGGAGTGAGCAGCCGGGTTTGCACCGGAAAAGACGGCACCAGCGGCCATGATACCGAGTGCCACGATGGCGTACTCTGCAACGTTTGGGAGGACAACAACAATGACGTGGCCCTTCCTTATGCCTATGGACACCAAGGCCTTGGCAAACCTCCTTATGTCCCGGGCCACCTGCCCGTACGTGTACTCCTTGCCTGATACCGCCTCCACGAAAGCCACGTTGTCGGAGTAAAGCTCGACATCTTGGAGGACAAACTCGGGCAAGGTGACGTCGCTTGGAACCGTCACTGACCCGTACTTGCTACGGAAGATGTGCTCGTCGGTTGTCGCTTGGGTTCCCATGAGTGTTTGGTAGGAGTGTAGATGTGTTGTTTATGAAGATGAATAAGAGAAGAGTATGTGGGTGTGTGTGTGTATATACATTTTTTTGGTCGAAGTGTGTATATATACATATGGTACGTATTGTTGCGCATGAAATGTGCATGATAGAAAGGAATCTTTTTGCACTGGGGGCAAGGTTTGGTTGGGGTTTGGAGGTACTTAATTTTTAGGTGGAAGTATGGTGAATCATTCAGAAACCCCCTGCCTCCCTCTCATGATTTCATCAATTGAATTGGGATTTTATAAATGGATTGATCAAAAACCTACCTTGGGCCCAATCGATGTATATGATATTTATATGGGCCGAGGAATTGGGCCTTCATGTAGCATTTGATTTGCATATCTATTCTCAAACAAGTATAAGTACTAGCTTACTACAAGGTAGCGAGTAGTAACAATCGACCAATACCTATCACTTTCAGTTGTACTATATGATATGATTAACGACAACATTTTTCACACATACCCAAAAAAAGAAGATGATTCACAGATTCAATAGATGGATTTATTTTTCCAAAGAGTAGGTAAAGGAAAGGTAGTTTCAAACGAAAAGTAGAAAGAGAGGATGAGAGAGTAAAATGGAGGCACACAACACACGTAAAAGAAAGGGAAAACATCATGATGGTCATTATGAGCCTTGATAATAATGCCCCCTCTCCCAAATTCACAAACCCATTAATAAAAGATAGAGAAAGGATCAATTCATTAACTTAAACAAGTACTATATGAAATGAAAATGATGATGTTAATTAGGCCACCCTAGTACCCTACCCTCCGTGTGTTATCATTAAAATTCCAACCTTCATCTCCTCCGCCTTTAATTAGACCACACCTCTTTTTCATCATTGAATTCATCCTTTTACTCAATGACAATTATTTCGTTACACACTTGTGCATTTTCTGAAATACTCAACTTAATTATGCATTATTACTATTTTTAATGCCTCCATGATTAGTTCAAATCTTAGCTTGGTGAGTTGGTATCGTAGTATACTCTCGGATGCATGTAGTTACAAAAGCATGGTACTCCATTCTAAGCCAAGATAGATTTATACATAAAATATACACATTATATTGTTCCACTTGCAATCTCTAATCAATTTCTTCTATAGAATCCATGGATCAAGTATTACGGATATGTGTAGTTGGCCAATAATGTTACATATGATTATATGAACAAAAATTGATGCCCATTTATTAATAAGTTGTTTTAGAAAAAAAACTATGAAATATGAATATGAACATCAATAAAAAAAAAATGGGGAGGAAGTATTTATTGTGAATGTAAAAAAAAAAAAGACTAAAATGAGAAATTGGAATTAAACTTTGATGGATTAAATATAAAAGTGGATAACTATAACCATCTAGACTATCTCATTTTGGCATTTTATGATACAAATGATTTTATTTATACCCATATTTAACTTAAAATTCTATATGTATATAAGGATAAACCCGATCGGGCGAGGGATATGAGTCGTGGTATCCCTGTGTCCGCCTATGTTTTGTAACACAGGTCCAATATGTGGGATGGAAAATATATAACAAAAAAATTATGTCATAGAAGCAACTTCTTATGTAGTGGTAACAGAAATGTAATACGTAAGACGTATATTTTCAAATCCAATTCAGTACTCCGTGGTATAAAAACTTGAACTTACAAAGAGTGTTTAAATTAAAAGTACACAAAACCTAGTAATGAAACCTTAGTTCTTCAAATACATAAAATCATATCTGTTGTGGTATAAACTATTCATAAATACATCTATGCTGATTTGTTCTTTCTTGACCTTCAAAGATTATAGTATACCATAATCATCAAAAACCTTTCATGACAAACAAACGCAATGCATTTGTAGTTATCATCTTCTTTATTTAGCAATAATATTTTGTGTTTGGGAGTAGATCGATGGAATCCCCATAATATCTATATCTATACCACTATAATATAAAGCAAAGTCAATATCTTTATAAAATAATTGACGTCCTGTGTCATTTCTCTAATAAAATAATTATATGAGCTCTCCTTTATATAATAATTTGTAATCAGTAAGTTTATAAATAAAAATTTGCACCACGCCTCATTTTCATAATAAAATAATCAAATGGACCCTCCTCTATATATAAGTTGTAATCGGTAATTTTCAAAATAGTCTAATTAGGAAATAAATTTATATACAACAGGCAGCACATATATCATATTATGCAAATAAATACTATTATTTAATAAAAATATTATCTTTTTTATGAAAATAAAACAGGATCTTCATTGTGAAGTAATTTTGGAACAATTAAAATAAAATCATTTACTGATCTTTGAAATCATTACTAAGAAAAGAAAAGTTAACAAATCAGGAAATAATCATCGTGATTTTTCTAATAATTTAATAGATCTCAAAAAAAAAGTTGTTAACAAATCTTATTCCGATTTTAAAATCTTTTAAATTTGTTACTTTCTACATATACATGAAATTACTATCTTACATCAAAATTAAAAAGACGGGCTCTTATGTATTAAAATTCTATGCTTTTTGTAATTCATTTTTATTTTCTTTTGATTACTAATCGGGATCTAAATGACATATATGGTAGTTTTAGTGTCATTTTTTTGGGTGGGACGGGATAGATAAAGTTTTATGATAAGATTTGATTAGATATTTAGATATGAACCAATTGATTTGTTTTGGCAAAATCTTTGATTTCTTAAAGGGTCTTGTTTTTTACTACACCCTTTAATCTTTGTATACAACAACAACAACATTTACCCAGGTAGTCCCGCAGTCGCGGGATCTGGGGGGTCAGAATGGGGGCAAACCAAACCTAGATGGAATGCGCCCGAAATAACCCAAGAAAGACACACCCGACCTACTCGACACACTATACGAGAGCAAACAAACATAAAACCGCAAAGGAAGCTAAGACTAGTGCAAAGGAAACTAAAACTAAAACCAAACGAAAACAAGCTCCTTACTCTTCACCCTCTCGCTCACGAGAGGTCGCTTCAACACCCCGGCGACAAACCATCCAACACTTTGATCCGCTCCCTCCAACTTTCTCTGCACTGAGCTAACTCCACTGAAATCCCTAACAAGCTGATATCCTGTTTTATGTTGTCCATCCAGCGTTTTTTCGGACGACCCCTACCTCGCCTGTACGCCCCTAACTCCAGACGCTAAAATTTATAGCGCATGCTATAAATTTTAGCTCTTCTAAAATTACAACATTGCCATCTTCATTTTTACTTCTTTCCTCTCTCTTCTCTCTCCTTCACACCCCTCTCTTTCAAGCTTTTTATGTTTTACCTAATATTCGGGTTTTGGTCAAATTGATTTTTGTAAATGATTCAAAATTGGTAAAAAATGTGGATTATAATTTCAGTATGGAGCAATTTTAAAGTGAAAATCAATTGTTTTGTTAATAAAATATACTATTATGATGATCTTAAACTCGATCGTAGATTTACTCATTACAAGAATCCTCATTAATGGACTAACCATAATTGTCCATTAGAATCTCGTGGACAATAATAATTTTTTCATTCATTTAATGTGGACAATCTTACATTTTTTTATTAAAAATGGGTGGACAATGCACATGTGTTAATAAACGTATTAAAATCTCAACTTGCCCATTATTTTTTAATGGACTACTTTTATATGTCCCTGTTTTTCTATGGACAGTGTCCAATTGCCCATTCATTTTTAATGGACATCAATATGCGCTATAAGAAGATTCTCCTGTGCGTTATTTAATGGCCATGCTTCTTAAATATGTTCCCTTTTTGGCAAATTTTGGATAAGAAAAAACCGATGTAAAAAATTTAGCTTTTTCATATCCGGAAATTACTGAAATTACTTATAGTGCTAATTGCTAAATATTTTCTTACTTATTTATACAAAGATTTTTCATTAAGTGATTAAGATCATTAACTATGATTTTTTTTACCTATTGAATTATAAAATTATAAAAATCTCAATTTCACTCTGTTTTGTTTTTACCCTATCTAACATCGTTCATTAATCTATTTTTTGGTACAATTAACTAATTATTTGTTATGTTGGACTATGACTTTTGTTAATTAGTGTATACTTGGAATATTTTGATTGTAATTAAAAAGTATTAGAAACTTAGAAGAATGTGACTATGACTTTTGTTTCGTTACTTGAAATTTATGCTTTCACGGTTTCTTTTAAATTCAACGTAATATATTAAGCGTACATAATCGTTACTCGTGCATGGTGTATGGGTCTTTGACTAGTTTAACGTTAATAGATGTTTTTTGTTTTTGTTGTATTCATTTGAGCCTGACTCTACTTGTATGATGTTGTTTTATGCTTGAAAATTGTCCAAATACAAATCATGAAATTTACACACATCTTTCATGATCAAAATCTAGGAAAACATCATTTTCCCAACCCTTTCATCTTAAAACATACTCCGTATATTATATAAAAAAATTTTTAAAAAAATCAAGGATTTACTAAATTGTAGGATAAAGGTAGTAATCCGGCCGTAACCGTAAGTAACAAATGATTAATGTTAGAAATTGATGATTAAATGAATTTGGAAATGATGTGAGTTGCCGGAAGTGGGAATGAGAAATGATGAAAAGCAGTGATGCTGGATCCAACGGCCGGTAGCTAGAGATGGTGAGGAGGGAGTGTATGTGATTGTGTGAGTAATCAAGTGTTGGCTTCAAGTAACATACATACACACATACATACTCTATATTCCAATCCATTCCAATCAATCCAAACCAACCAACCAACCGCAAACATCGACATTAAAAATTGGTTGCTTTAATTTGATGCTAATATAAACAATCATTAATTTCTTTTCGGTGGACACGTACAAGTATACTTACTTGGTGCTTAAATGTTTATTTCCTTTCCTTCAATTCAACTGATCGATCAGATCCTTTTTTTTGAGCAGATCGATCAGATCCTTGGTAAACAAGCTAGGGGTAGAAATTATAGTTGTTGTTGCTAGCATTAAACTTGAAACTTATTAAGTCTGGGCGCTTGAACCAATCATAAGCCGATCTGCTTGAACCATTTGATTGATACATCAGATAGATCTCAATACATACTAAAATCTAATTACATAAATCAGTAGTCGTCGTAATGTTTAATTCAATGGCGATGGTTAGCATTCGGTAAGGGGTGAGTCAAACAAAATTATGAATTATGATAGTGTGTGGGGCCGGGCCTCCTTTTTTCGGAGGTAGCAGTGTGGGCCCATGTTAGAGAAAGAGAGATTCATGCCTTGATGAATCATGAGGGGCGGGGGATGGATTGGCCGGGATGCCATTTTCATTTTGGGCGTGACTCTAAACCAACCAACGAAACAACCAACCAACCAACGAACCTGGATGTGAGATTGACATAAAATTGAGTACGTCTCTCGTCTATTGAAAAATGCTATCGTACGAAGTAGATTAATGTAATTTTAGTATTCTTTATATTTAACCCCTTTTGGCACAAATTTCTGATTCCTCCGCGTATTGTGCATGGACCACCCAAGAATCCAATTCTCCAAACCCCTCCTCTCCCTTTGTTTCAATCTCATACTACTAGCCTACTACTACAGTATATTATCACACGATTGGGCGACAAGGTGCAAAAAAGAAAGTGTGAATTTTTAGAGCAAAAAGTAGTATACACACCCGGTTTTTTTTTTTTTTTTTATAAATCCCACCAAAGGATTAAAAAGGTTTTCAAAGTTTACACCTTTAGGTAAAGCCAATCGCATCTACCTTAATCATATTTTGCTACCATAGCTACATATATAGTCGCTCAAAAGTTGTCATAACATTAGATTAGAGAGACTTGTTGTGCCTTAGCACCTTGAATTGTTCCACTTTTGACCGGAATAGGAGTCTTGCGTCATAAGTATATGTTACTATCCACCAGTCAAATTTCATTATTGCCTTTCCTACTATCACTAAAACACATACTAATTTTTGCCACTTGGCTTCCACGTGGATATCAATCTATCTATTTATCTATTAATTGAAGGAAATTTCCTCTTGATACCCTTCAACTTTTAACTTTTTTTTTTGGTGTCCCAATAAAAAAAATTATTCCTTTTTATATCCTTATGATTTATACAAATGTCATCCAGTAGTCAATAAAAACTCGAGTCACATCCACTTAAAATATTTTTGTTTAAAAAGAAAATGGAAAACAAAAATTATTTTATATTTTAACAAAAAAGAATTCTAACAACAATAATACAATGATCATATATTAAATTTTCTTTTTGGTTAATCTTGGTTGGAATGGTTTGGTAACTATTATCACTTTCATATGAAAGTTGCATCTTATTATCACTTGGATTTTTCATCCGACCTCAGGATTAATTTCCAAGTTTATTGCTCACAAAAATGAATTTAAGATTTAAGAAATAAAAGTTTAGAGGTATGACTTTATGGTAGCTAGAGTAATTTTATAAGTTATCCATAGTTTGCATCTTAGTATATATCCGTCTGTTCTTAATTTTGGTCACAACATTATTATAAAACATAAGCCATGATTTTGAATTGTTACACAGTCCCTATCATTAGTACAAAACAGTAACAATGAGTACATAGCTCCTACATAACCACATTACACGTTAAACTGCCAATTAATTGTATTTAACAGGACATGGCTACGTACGTACAACACACATAAGCATATTTCTTTTTCTTGTTAAAATATATGGCCACTATATTATTGTTGTTCTAGATTTCTTTTTTGTTAAAATATAAAACAAATTCCTTTTTCCTATTAAACAAAAATGTTATTAAATGGATGTGATCGAAATGGGTTTTCATTGCCTTTTGGTTATGGGATATAAAATACAGGGATACCAAAAGAAATAAGTTTTTTTTTATGACATCAAAAGAAAAAGTTAAAAATTAGAAGGTACCAAGAGAAATTTCCCTAATTAAAATATTATTTTCATAAACGTTTTTAGACGGAATTGGGTTTCTAACCCATGGGGGACAAATATTGAAGCAAATAGGCTACAAGGAAAAAAAATGAGCCCCTATAGGCTTTTTTCCAATTTTGCTCCTACCTTTTTTTTAAATTTACAAGATGACGTCACCAATGGCTATCATGACGTTAGCACCCCTTACCACTACTGGCGTTGACCGGTGTTGACCAGTCGTTGACCGGTGTTGACCGGTGTTGACCGGCTTGTCATTAGTGATGGCAAGTAACTTGTCATCAGTCCACACACAGAAAACTTGTCATTTCCTTCACATACTCAACTTGTCATCTGATGACAAGTCGAGGTAAAACCCATCATTCACACAAAAAACTTGTCATCAGTGATGACCAGTTACGAAATTGACCTATGTGGGATTTGAACCCACATTATTGTGCATCAAGCACATTGCTCTACCATTTGAGCTAATAGGCCATAATTATAAGTAATATATATACAAATCTAACATACATAAACCCATAAAATCATCCAAAAAACATTAAAACAAAGCCTGACATCACCCCTAGATCCGTAAAACAACTTGTCATCACCAAAACACATTAAAAAAGGACTTGTCATGGCCAAAACCCATAAAAACAAACTTGTCATCACCCAGAACCATAAAAACAACTTGTCATCACCCAGAACCTTAAAACACACTTGTCATCAGTCAGATCCGTAGCACAAACTTAAATTGCTCAAAACTCATAAAAAAATCACTTGTCATCACCCTAAATCATAAAATCGTCCCAAAAACACTAAAATGAACTTGTCATCCAAAAAACCCACAAACTCAAAACCCCTATACCCACAACAAAACTTGTCATCACTTAAATCCGAAACACAAAGTTGTCATCCGAAAAATCCAAAAACATATCCAAATCCATAAAATCATCCAAAAAACCTTAAAACAAATCTGACATCACCCCCAGAACCGTAAAACAACTTGTCATCACCAAAACACATTAAAAACGGACTTGTCATCGCCAAAGCTCATAAAAACGAACTTGTCATCACCCAGAACCATATAAAACAACTTGTCATCACCCAGAACCTTAAAACGCACTTGTCATCAGTCAGATCCGTAGAACAAATTTAAATTGCTCAAAACTCATAAAAAATCACTTGTCATCACCCCAAAACATAAAATCGTTTCAAAAACCCTAAACTCAACTTGTCATCCAAAAAACCCACAAACTCAAAAACCCTAAACCCACAAAAAAAACTTGTCATCACTTAAATCCGAAAAACAAACTTGTCATCCAAAAAATCCAAAACCCTTAAAAATCCAAAAATCCCAAAAATCCAACCGGTTGGATCCGGCTCGTACGAGCCCAGATCCGGCTAGATCCGGCTCGTTCGAGCCCAGATCCGGCTAGATCGAGCCTAGATCTGGCTCGTAGGAGCCCGGATCTGGCTCGTAGGAGCCCGGATCTAGGAGAGAGGGAAGAGAGGGAGAGAGAGAGAGAGAGAGAGAGAGAGAGAGAGAGAGAGAGAGAGAGAGAGAGAGAGAGAGAGAGAGAGAGAGAGATGGCGGACGAACCTGAGGGCGGGCGACGGCAGCGACGGAGAGGGAGGGCGGGCGGCATGAGGGTGGGCGGCGGGGATGAATGAAAATGGAGATGAGAGGGAGAGAGTGTAGGAGAGGGAGAGAGTGAGGGGAAGGAGAGAGGAAGGAGAGAAAAAAAATGAGGAGGAGAGAGAAAAAGAGAGAGGTGAGGGGTTTTATAGTGGAAGAAAAGCCTACCCACTTCATTTATTTTTAAGCTAGCCTATCCTCTCCAAACTCACCCCCAATTCACCCTCCCCACCCCAATCCCTCATTTTTTTATCTTAAATTTTGAGTTTCTTAAGTAATTCTATCCTAATATATAAATCTCAATCCTATCATTATATGGTTACCTATTTAGTTAGTAAATTGATTTATCCTAAATTTTTTATTTAAAAAAATCATTTTTCATCCATTTACTTAAATTGTATAATACTAATAGGTATTATTTCCATAATTTGCTCTAAAAGTTTCAAAAAATCATCATTAATAGCAAATTCTACCACTATATTTATGTTCATCTATGCAAAGTTCGTAAATATACAAGATAATTTGGCTTTTTTATCTTATTAAATATTCTCTATATTTTTAAAATAGGATACTATATTGATCAAGTTTTTTATTTTAAACTAACATTTTTTATATATTTTTTTATGCAGTTTATTTAAATTCAAAAGTTTTTTTATTAATTTTTTATAAAATTTAGTAATGCATCTCATCTTATTGCGTTCTCCCTTGATATATATATATATATGTGTGTGTGTGTGTTTATGTATCTATAATAACATAATATACAAATATAATATTTTATATAAATATTTGATGATACACGAGAACTATTTTATTTTTATAATCTAAAAGATACGCTTCAATTTAAAAGAATTAGGCATATGATAATATTTTTTATATTATAGTGAATTCATATATAAGATAATAAAAAACAAAAAACACCATCGTAAAAAGTGCGGGTCGTTTGCTAGTATATACTAGAGCGGAAGCAAATTCTGTCACCAAATTGCATCATATCACCCCCCTTATTAAAAAAGAAGGATTTAAGTATGTAGCAATAGATATATATCATAACGATTTTTCTACAATGTTCCCTTAGGGCACACTATAAGAGTCTATTAATAAAAAGAATTTGTAAATTTTAAATTTTTGGTTTTTTAATTTCTTTTGTGACGGGTTCACTATTTCCATTTTAGGGTTTTAGTTTTCGTTTTTGGTATGCTTATAATGTGCCCTTAGGGCACACAATAGAAAAACCGATATCATAATTGGTAATTTATAAGCAATGTACAAAATTAGCTAAATAACAAAACCATCAAACTATTTTCTCTCTCCACTATTGACAAACTATTGACTGTCGTTGACCAGCCGTTGATCGGTGTTGACCGACTGTTCTTTAAACTAAGGAGTATGTCCATAAACTTAACGATTGTCATCAGTTGAGCTATCACCACTCGACGATTGTTATCACTCGATCACTCAATTCATTGTCATCAATCGATGACAATGATGACACTCCTATAAAATTTAGTGACACTTACAAAATTTGATGAAACTCGTTTTCTTATCAATGATAATGATGACACTCCTATACAATTTAGTGACACTCATGAAATTTGATGAAACTCATTTCTTATCAATGACATTGATGACACTCCTATAAAAACTAGTGACACTCATGAAATTTGATGAAACTTGTTTTCTTATCAATGACACTGATGACACTCATATAAAATGTCATCAAACAAGTTTGAATCAACTAAGTGTAACAAAACAATTTTTTAACTAATCATCACGAATGCTATCAAAAAAGTCGCACTAACAATTCACTAACGATTAGTCATTACCAATGTTATAAAAGGATCTTCTTGATAACACCTAATTGTCATAAAAAATGACAATATTAAAGAAATAGAGTAATAACTCTCCACAAATACACATTTAAAAATAGTCACTTGTATCTTCCAATATATACTATTACAATAGTTAACTAAATTCAAGCAATGTAACATTGAGTTGCTTTAACTACAGCCTCCTTAGTGAATCAAACAACAGGAAATCATTTTCATCACCATATTATCTAAAGATACTAAATTGTCCTCACAAGTGACAATATTCATCTTGAGGTTGCTCACACGGGTGGCATCCCTCTCATACATAGCGTTCTATAGGTAGCAAATAGCTTTGGCGTTCGTTTCCATCAGCTTGAACTCATCCGGTCCCCAAAGCTTCTCATCATGGGCATTTTCAGTAGCGACTTTGAAATCATCATCCCTAATGACTTGCCAGCATTGATAGTTCTGACCTCTAAACCAATTCTCCATTCTGTCTCTCCAACTATTGTAGTTCCCATCTGTCAACCTTGGATGCTTGTTGTTGCTAATTCCAACCTATTCCATGTCAGCCATTTTTCCTACAACTACTAAAAATCTAGAGTGCCCGCTCTAATACGAATTATTGGATCGTGTTAGTAGTTAAGAGTTGAGGACACCCATAGAGAAGCATCCTTATGTAGCGGAAAACATTCACAAGTATAAGATAAGGACGGGAGACACATCATTTATAGAGGAACCCCACCAAGACCAACTAGTCTTTATAGGTAAACCTCTACATCCGAAGAGGATTTTGAATGACTTCCATGTCTTATATTGAATGAGTCCTTACAACTTACAAGGCAAGTTCCACTCTTCTTTAAACTAAGGAGTATGTCCATAAACTTCACTAGTCAAAGTCCTTTCAACCTAAGCAAGTAACCTAACACTCAAAATTACAAAGGAGGTCAAACACACGTATTTCACAGTCCTTCGGAAACACACACTCGGTCATAAACAATTTTTGGATTTGTTTTGGAATTCTTCTTCGATCGACACTAGGGCTGTTCATCGGTTCAAAACCGAACCGACCCGACCAAAACCGAACCGAACCGAACCGAAACCGATATTTTTGAAATATGTGAACCAAAAACCGAACCGAATTTTTTCGGTTCGGTTCGGCTCGGTTTCGGTTTGTGCCGGTTCGGTTCACATTGATAACGATGATTTAGTCGTTTTTAAACCACAATTATGCAAGAAAACCACACTAACTTAAACCAAAGTATAAGGCAAGTAAGGGTCGATTCCACAGGGAGACAAGTTATCTTTAGTAGAGAATTATGTGTCAAACAGAAGTAACAAAGGGGGGTTTTTAGGTTTTGTTCACACACTAACATGCAAAGCATAAGAATTCGAGAGTTTATCAATCAGTATTTGGAAACACTTAGGCAAACAAATATCCGCATTCGCTTGACAAGTTGATCATTGATTTCATTCAATATCTATGCAATGGAAATTCCAATTCCTTTTCAAAAGTAATTAATAGCACAACCAGATACTATTAACCCTAACTAGATAAATAATCATGAAACTATCAAGATTCAATCTAACTAGCAGCGTTCAACAACAGGAATATAATTGGATACAAACTAAGATAAAACAACCAGCTTTTACCCTAGAATGCAAATCGATTATCTTATGCATATAACTAACACAACCAGATATTAGCACAATGCAGTTCCTACTTATGAATTAGAGATGCTCAACCAGAAACACTCTAAATCTAGCAATAACCTAATAACATTAAATCCTAGATGATCAGGCTAGAAATCATTGAAACAAGTCAATAGCAATTCAAGCAAGAGAAAAGATTAAATCCATGCAATCGATAAGGAATTAGAAATCTCACAACTGAATCAGAACGAACACTTCAATTGTCTGTCTAAGCAAAGAGGCTTAGTTCTTCATAGGTCTTCAAAATACAAAATAATTCCAAACTCAAAAACTAGGTCTAAACAAAGGGTTTAAAAGCCCTTAAATATGAGAAAACATCTATCCAAAAATACATAAAAACCGGACCTAAAATAATATCCATAAGCCACTAAAATAAAACGCAGCGTTTAAAGTAGAAAATCGCCTCGGAAAAGGCAGCGGTCGCCGCCAGCCACAATTTCGACGTTTCTTCGTTTCTTCATTCCAGCTTCAAGTGGTCTTCAGGGTACCTCGGCTCTTCCTCCTTTAACGCTCCAAACTCCAACTTTAGCACCTAAAACAAGACTAAAAGTATGCTAAAACCCCATCTAAATACACAACATAAATGTGTATATCAAACTCCCCCACACTTGAATCTCACTCGTCTCGAGTGAATCAGAAAACTAACACTTGTAATCAATAACAACCTAGATCATCAAGTATCAAGAGAGTCTACAGCTAAGGGTAATAACAATAATCATCAAAGCGCCTAACCAACCATCCCATGACAAGATATAACATAATCAGCTCCAGCATCCATCAATCCTAACAATACAACTCAAATCATCACAACTCAACACTACAACTCAACCATCAAACTATCTAATACCTACTCCACACATCCAACATCTATCAACAATATGCATCAATAAAGAAGATGTCAATCAATAAACTACACCTTATCCCTCCAAGTGAAAACCTACCCGAAAACACTCCTATACTCCACTTCTTATGTCGCCAGCTCCAGTCAAAAGAACATCCTAAAACACTCTTTTTTCTTTCACTCTTTTTGCTTAGGCGCCTTTTCAGGTTTTCACCTAACATCTCTCTTTTCATTTTTCAATGTTGGACTCACCATCTCACATCACTCAAAAATCTATTTTTGCCCAAGCCTAATGCTTGTTAGATTACCTGCTTTTTACTTGAACCGCCCTTTCAGGTTTTCAGTTCACCTCAGGATTTTTCTGCCCTTTTCTCTTATTTTTATGGCTCTTTTTTTTTTAAGTAATAGCAATAGTAATATAAATCCAACTCCCCCACACTTATAATAAGCATTGTCCTCAATGTAGAAAGACAAAAATAATGTAAGGGGAAGTAAGGAAAAATACCACTACTGTGAAGGTGGTGGTGGCGGTGGGTAGTCAGGGTAGGATGGATATCCAGGCCACTGCTGCTGAAAGAATGCCGCCCGCTGCTGAAAGTAGTGAGCCTGCTGCTCATGGTACTGATGCATCCTGTCCATGGAACTCGCCAACTCATCCTGACGGACTGAAAGACGACCCATCTGAGCAGACATCTGATCCTACCAATCTGAGTACTGACCCCAACCAGTGGGTCGAGCGGTAGCCTGCTCCTCCTGCATATATGCAGCAGCCTCAGATGCCCAAGTAGAAGGCTGAGGGGCTGGATCCTCCTGCATCCTATCGGGCTCCTCATCCTCATCATCATCATCATCATCCTTAGAAGCCTCCTCATCAACAGCAGCAACAGCAGAAGAGGAGCTAGGAGCGCGATAGCTAACAGTGTACCGACGAATATCAAAATCACGACCAGATGGCCCAAAAGGCATAGCTATAGGAAGATGAAGAGGAATCCGATAACAGCCCCGAGACCCATACAAATAATAGCGCTGCTCTCCAACATCAGAAAGAACGCCCACATGGCGTAATTGCTTCAGATCATAGGTGTAGTGGCGAGAGAGCTGCTCAGCTGGAGAGGGCGTAGCAACTGCCATCCAAGCACCTAATAAAGAAATCATGCCACCAATAGTAATTTTTCCGGGCTTGTCTGACTGACACTTCAGACAACTAGCAATGAAGTAAGCACGCCACTCGCGCACCAAGGTGCTCTGCGGGGTCATAGTCCAAACTGCACCCAAATCAAGGTGTGGCACCTTGTTCAACTCAGATTGGCCTAACCAAGCCATACGAATAACCTTGTGAGCTAGGCGAAGACATGGATGAGACCACTTGTAATTATACTCCCCAGCCTTTGGATCAAATTCTAGTGCCCCTGTATAATCAGCCCAAAATTGAAGCTGCTGATTTTGGAAACCCACTCTGTAGGCGGCTTGGATATACCAAGTGCCTCATCAATTTGAGCATAGTCTAAAGCATGATCCCTGCCTCCAAGTCGAAACTCAATGGTACCCCTATCAGAATGATGCTCAAAGGTGGCAAAAAATTCCCGAGTCCACTCAAGATAAGTAGGAGCACTCATATCATAGAATGGACCAAGCCCACAATGCTCAAACATCTGCCTAGTGCAAGCTTCTAGCCCAAGTTCCCTCATAGCCTCATGATCAAAGAACAAGGTACTCACAATCTTTTTCTTTTCAATCAATTTCATCCTAGCCTCCTCTTTCGCGGAGTACTATGGCGGGATCTAGATGAGGAAGCTCTACGGGTACTCATTCTCAAGATTGGAAGCAAAAATCACAAGAACACAAGAGAAGAGGGTACCGAAATCGTCGGTTTCGCGACTGGCGGCGGTTGCTGCCCTGCGCAGATCCGAAATCCCGCGCAGCGAAGGCGGCGAGCGAGGCAGCGAGCTAAGGACCGGCGGTCGTTGGCGGCGGCGAGCGAGGCAGGGGCAGCGGGCTGGTTCTTCTTCCTCCTTCTCTCTCTTCTCTCTCTTCTCTCTTCTCTATCTTTTCTTCTCTCTTCTTCTGCGTGAATGTGTTGTGTTGAATGGTTGTTATGCTGATATCTCTCTCCCTTCTTCTATCTTATCCTCTCATCTCTTCTTTCTTTTTCTTTTCCCTTTTTTTTTCGAATTTTTCTAATTTTTTTTTTGATATTCTGATTTTTTTTTTCCAAAAGCAAAGGGGCCGAACCTGATAAATGGCAACGATCACTGCCATTTAGGCGGCGGTCGCCGCCATTTATTTTCCGAAAGCCGTAGCTAACCAATTATTGGCGGCGATCGCTGCCATTTTGGCGGCGGTCGCTGCCATTAATTGGTTCAATGTCGTAGCCGAGCTCGTGTTGGCGGCGATTGCTGCCTCGTGGGCGGCGGTCGCTGCCAATGCGTCGTGGTCCTTCGACTTTCTGCAGGTTAGTTCGACACAAAATAAAAACAAAACAAAGGGAAACTAATCCTAATCTAATCTAATCAAAGGATATCAACTCCATCGGGTTGCCTCCCGATAAGCGCCTTGTTTAACGTCGTGGCTCGACGTTATGCTAGCTCATCAGTTTTCAGTTGGAGCCTCTGTCAGTACGACTTCCTCTATCGGTGTCTTTGTGAATCCTTCATGATACTTCTTCACTCTCTGGCCATTCACCTTAAACAATGTGTGTGTTTCTGCATCATACAACTCAATGGCACCATGGGGAAAGACTCTAGCAACCACATAAGGTCCTGCCCAACGCGATCTCAACTTCCCACGAAAGAGTCTAAGGCGAGACTGAAATAATAGGACTTTTTCACCAATGTTGAAGTCCTTTCTCAGAATGTTTCGGTCATGCCATGCCTTAGTTCTCTCTTTGTAATGGATGGCGTTGTCATAGGCTTCAATTTTGGCTTCTTCCAGTTCCTGCAGTTGGGGCTTCCTAGCTTCTCCTGCCTCCTCCAATTCCATGTTGCATTTCTTAATAGCCCAATAAGCTTTGTGTTCAAGTTCAACCGGGAGATGACATGCCTTCCCAAAAACCCACCTAAAGGGCGACATGCCAATAGGTGTTTTGTAGGCAGTGCGGTATGCCCATAATGCATCGTCAAGCCTTTGACTCCAATCTTTTCTGCTCGGGGAGACCGTCTTCTCCTTAATAGATTTTATCTCTCTGTTAGATACTTCAGCTTGGCCATTGGTTTGTGGATGGTAGGTTGTGGAAACTCTCTGTGTAACATGGTACTTCTTTAATAGAGCGGTGATCGTTCTATTATAGAAGTGAGTTCCTCTATCGCTTATGAGTGCCTTTGGGATCCCAAACCTAGCAAATATGTGGGATTTCAAGAATTCTGCAACAATCTTAGAGTCATCAGTCTTGGTGGCCTTCGCTTCCACCCATTTGGAAACGTAGTCCACCGCAAGCAAAATATATATGTTACTCCTAGAGTTAGGAAATGGTCCCATAAAGTCAATACCCCAAACATCAAATATTTCACAGAAAATAAGACTTGTTTGTGGCATCTCATCCCTACTAGATATGTTTCCTACCCTTTGACATTTATCACATGATTTGCAAAAGTTATGAGCATCTCTAAAAATAGAAGGCCACCAAAATCCTGCATCTAACACTTTTCTAGCAGTCCTTTGCACCCCAAAATGTCCACCACATGCTCCTGAATAACAAAGTGTAAGGAGAGAATGTACCTCAGTTTCAGGAATGCAACGGCGGATCACCTGGTCAGCGTAGTGTTTCCATAGATATGGGTCATCCCAAACAAAGTGTCTTGCTGAACTGCGTAGCCTGTCTCGTTGAGCTTTATTGAATGGTGAAGGAAATTTCCCTGTGTTGAGGAAATTCACCAAATCTGCATACCATGGCTCTATAGTGCTCAACTTAAGGAGCGACTCATCAGGAAAGTTTGTTTGAATATGATGTTCAGAGAAATTCTCTGCCTGGACAATTCTGCTAAGATGATCAGCAACAAGATTCTCAGCGCCCTTCTTGTCCTTTATCTCAATGTCAAACTCGCTGAGCAATAGGACCCACCGAATCAATCTTGGTTTCGCCTCCTTCTTTGTCAGCAAATAGCGCAGAGCAGCATGGTCAGTGTAGATGATGACCTTTGTACCAAGGAGGTACTGTCGGAACTTCTCAAGAGCAAATACTACAGCAAGCATTTCCTTCTCTGTGGTGGAGTAGTTCCGTTGTGCATCATTCAGTGTCATAGAAGCATACTGAATCACATGTGAAGCTCTCACTTCTTTCTGGCCTAGCACTGCCCCCATAGCATAATCACTAGCGTTGCACATAATCTCAAAAGGTTTTGACCAATCAGGAGCCTGGATAATAGGGGCGCTTGTCAAGCGAGCCTTTAGGTCATCAAAGGCTGCTCGACACTCTGTTGTGAATTCAAATGCCATCTCTTTCTTCAGAAGTTCGCATAGAGGTGCTGAGATCTTTGAGAAGTCTTTAATAAACATGCGATAGAAACTTGCATGGCCTAGAAAAGAACGAACTTCGCGCACATTAGTAGGATAGGGCAAAGATTGAATTACTTCAACCTTTTCCTTATCGACCTCAATACCCCTAGACGAGACAATGTGACCTAGAACAATACCCTGTTCTACCATAAAGTGACACTTCTCAGAATTAAGAACTAAATTAGTGTCAACACATCTATCAAGCACAAGTGATAGGTGTTTTAAGCATGCATCAAAGTCATCTCCATGTACAGTAAAGTCATCCATAAAGACCTCTATGAAATTCTCAATGTACTCAGAAAAGATGCTCACCATACACCTTTGGAAAGTTCCTGGAGCGTTGCATAGACCGAATGGCATCCGACGGTATGCAAATGTGCTGAAAGGACATGTGAACGTAGTCTTCTCTTGATCCTCAGGGGCAATGGCTATCTGGAAGTAGCCTGAGTACCCATCTAGAAAGCAATAGAATGCACGCCCAACAAGCCTTTCCAACATCTGATCATCGAATGGGAGAGGGAAGTGGTCCTTCCTAGTTGCCGCATTCAGCTTGCGGTAGTCAATGCAGACTCTGTAACCTGTTTGTAGCCTTGTTGGAACGAACTCTCCTTGCTGATTTTCCACCACTGTAATTCCTCCTTTCTTTGGGACAACCTGTGTGGGACTGACCCATTTGCTATCAGAAATAGGGTAGATCATCCCTGCCTGTAAGAGTTTCATGACCTCTTTCTTCACAACCTCCATCATAGGTGGGTTCAAACGTCTTTGGGGCTGCCTAGATGGCTTCTCTTCACCCTCCAACAATATGCGATGCATGCAAGTAGTTGGGCTAATTCCCTTGATGTCAGCAATAGTCCAGCCAATTGCTGTCTTATACTGTTTCAGCACTGCTACTTACTTGCCTTCTTGCTCCTTTGTAAGCTTGTTGGAGATGATGAGTGGCAATGTTTCCTTGTCTCCAAGAAACACATACTTGAGGTGGTCTGGGAGTTGTTTCAATTCAACTATCGGTGCCTGCACAATAGAAGGCAAAAGCTTTTTGCTAGGCGAAGTTAGTGGCAAAGGAGCTTTTCCGGTAGCTCATAAGGGAGCGCACGGTAAGCATCCAACTCATGGACCATCTCCTGCAGGTTAGTTGAGCATGCGAAACCTAAATTGGAATCAACAATAAAAGATTGCACTTCATCCAAATAGGTTTCATCAAACACATCTTGCACTACAGGCTCAAGCACATCAATGTAAGAGACAGAGTAATCATCAGAAGGAAATTTCATGGCTTCATAGATATTGTAACTTATGGTTTGTCATCAAATTCCATGGTTAGGGAACCACTACTAACATTGATTTTAGTGTTTGCTGTTTTCAGAAAGAGTCTTCCTAACAGAATAGGGGTTGCATGCTTGTCATGTTCCATATTAAGCACATAGAAATCAGCAGGAAAAGTAAGATCACCAACCATTACCAACACATCTTCTACGATTCCTATTGGACGAACATTAGACCTATCAGCTAATTGAATGAAAATATTAGTTGCATGCATAGGTCCTAGTTTCAAAGATTCGCAGAGAGAAGAAGGTAGCACATTAATGGAAGCACCCAAATCAAGCATGGCTTTATTGAACTTAGTACCTCCAATAGTGATAGGGATAGTGAATATACCAGGATCCCCGCATTTCTTAGGTAAGCGTTTCTGAAACACAACTGAAACATGCTCGCTCACTTTCACCTTTTTCTTGGCATTAAGATCCTGATTTCTCTTGGTGGTGCACATCTGCTTCAAGAACTTTGCATAACGAGGGACAGATTTGATCAAATTGAGGAGAGGAATGTTGACCTCAACGTTTCTGAACATCTCAAACATGTCCTTGTCCTGCGCAAGTGGCTTTGTACGCTTCAGAGCAGATGGGAATGGTGCTACAGGCTTGAACTCGGGAATAATAGAAGGTTCAGCCTCTTTCTCAATACCTTCGGCGCCAAGAGACTGGCGGTGATCGCTGCCAGGTGGGCGGCGGTCACCGCAATTTTCGGAAATCTCGTCCGTCGGTGAGGAAAAATGACAGCGGTCGCCGCCATTATTTTCAGCAATGTCGAGAGCAACTTCGTTTTGGCGGCGGTCGCCGCTGTCAGAGTGGCGGTCGCCGCTATCTTTTTCTTCAGTTTTGACAATCTTTTCACCATTCAGAGTCTTCCCACTTCTTAGAGTAACAACACTGACATTACGAATGTTCGGGTTCGCCTCAGTTTGAGAGGGAAGCTTACCCGAATCCTTCGCTTCAAGTTTGCTCACAGCTTGAGAGATCTGGCCCATTTGCCTTTCCAAGTTCTGAATACTTGCTGATGTAGTTTCTTGGAATTGCAATTGGCTTTGTGTCAGCTTTGATACATTCTCTGAAAGACTGATATTGCTCTGCATCAACATCTTCATCATATTATCCATGGAAGGGGCTGCATTATAGTTCTGTCCCTAAGGTCTAGCCGCAAGTGGCCCAGCTTGCGGTGGATGTTCCTGAGATTGATTTGGATTTGAGTTGTTCCATTTAAAGTGAGGATGATCCTTCCATCCAGGGTTGTAGTGGTTGGAATAAGGGTCATACCTCTGCTGTTGGGATGATATTAAGGACGCCAGTCATTAATATCTAAATCAATAATGATCGTCCCTTGTTTTGATAATGACAAACTCAAAAGTATTTGATAAGTTGTCCAAGTATTGATCTCAGGTAAGTCCAGTGGACGCACATGAGCGAAAAGGACAACAAGTGAACGGCAGTCCCTAAGCTGTAGGGACGCACGTCATCAGAACCTCCAAAGCTGAACATAATTGGCGAAGTTCCTGCGAAGATAGGACGGCGTCCTCATCAAGAAGGGACGCGCGCCAAAATACGGACGAGGTTCAAATTCAAATCAAGGCCGCCTCAACATGATTACATCATGTCCGGCCGTAGTCCTCAGAAGGAAGCTTCCCTTGTCTGGGCACATGTAGAGAATTCCAAAGATGCCGCTTTCCCAACAATGGTCCCCTACCCACGTGGAGGCTTCCCAAGCGTCAACAGAGTTGACTTCCTCAAGAGGCTCATCGCACCGTTGATGAAAGATCAAGGATCCTGCAAAGCTTCAGAGGACGCTAGAGGACAAGAACCACTTCCGCTATAAATACCCCCTCAAGGGTATGCATAGCGGTGTGGACTCTGAAGACTTTCTCTCAAGCTCTCCCGAAGCATTCAAGAACACGAACGAAGATCAAGAAGATCAAGTGAGCTTGAAGCAAGAGAAAGAAAGTCCAACCACATCAAATCCAAAACAAACCACAAAACAGTTAGAGTTGTAGTTTGTCTTTCACAACGAACCGTGAGAGACGTGAGTGATAGCTTCCTTATAGCTAAGAGTGTTAGGTTACTTATTAGGTTGAAAGGAGTGTTACTAGTGAGGCTAAGGACGGACGCTTAGCTCAGAGAAGTGTAACGACTCGCCTAAGTTGTAAGGACTCACTCTCAATAAGATAAGGGACGGCTATTGAAAATCTTCCAACGGAGGTAGAGGTTTACCCATAAGACTAGTTGGTCTTAGTGGGGTTCCTCTATAAATACTCGTGTCTATTCTATTATCTTGTTTACTGTTAAGTCTACTTTCCGCTGCACTTAAGGACGCCCTTAACCCAATTAAGGACGCCCATTCTAACGACTTACGATCCAACAATTGGTATCAGAGCAGGCGCTCTAGATTTTGTTGAGTTGCAGGTACAAGATGGACATGGAACCTATTGGAATCTCCTTCGTGAAGCCTCCACGCCTGACGGACGGCAACTTCAACCGCTGGAAGATCCGCTTTGAAAACTTTTGCAGAAGTCAGAATTATCAATGTTGGAGAGTGATCATGAAAGGTGACCTTACCGTCCCTGCTGACAAGAAAGATAAAGAGGACGAGTGGGGTCCTGATGAATTCAAACTTTTGGAAACAAACACTAAGGCAATATGCTTCCTCCAAACGTCCCTTTGCGAGAGGGACGCCACCCGAGTTAGCACCTTGGCAACAGCCAAACTACAATGGGAAGCTCTCGAGAAGTATCATGTGGGTACGGTTGAGATGAAGGAGGACGTCCAGCTTGAAATCAAAAGAGAGTTCTATGCCTTCAAAATGTTGCCTAATGAAACGGTCAAGGACTACTAATACCGTTTTGAAGCTCTTGTCACCAAGATGCGGAATTTGGGCATCCCAGAAGCTGAAATCTCAATGAGGAACAGAGTTCAAGTGGTCATTGATGGACTCACAGGGAAATGGAACTTTGATAGGACTACGTTCAAGGAGAACACTGCTAACAAGACCCTAGATATGGAAGAGATCTATGGGAAGCTGAGAGGTTATGAAGCAAGAAGGGACGCCGATATGGCTGAGTTGGCTAGGAACCCTCAAACAGATCTCACTCTGATGACAGCAACACCAGAGTACGCTGAGTATCTGCGCCACCAAAGAGAACTTGCGTTAATGGTGGAAGCGAACAAAAATGAGAATCGTGAAAAAATGTGCGCTCAAGCCTTATGAGAGAAGGAAAGCAAGACTAAGGAACAGCTTGAAGAAGAGGAAGAGATTGCCCTTCTACACAAGGTTGCTCGCTTATGGGGTAAAAGGACCAAATAATTCAGGAAAAACAAGATGCCCTACAAAAAGGAGAGTCCCAAGTATACAGAGGCAGAAATGAAGGAACTTACTTGCTACAAGTGTAACAAGAAAGGACACTTTGCCAAAAGGTGTACTACGGGACTGAACTCAAAAGAAATGAAGATGAATGCCCTCTTGGGAGCTTACGAAGCCGCATGGGATAATGTGAGTTCTGATGATGAAGAACCTGAAGGACCAGCGGCGTACATAGCCATCGAGGACGCCTCAGATGATGAACAAGTGGCGTACATGGCTATGGAGGACGCTCCAGTTGTTGAAGAGGACGCCTCTGAAAAGGAACAAGAGGTAACTCGTGAATCCATGATGAATTCCTTGGAGAAGTGTTCAAAATCCAAACTCATTAAACTCATTAATAGAATCATGGAAGAAAGCGTAGTCATGCAACATAGAATGGATGAACTTAAACTTGAAAGTGAAAATGTTTTAGTTGAATGTGAGAACTGTGTTACAGTGTCATCACAACTAGAGTCCTCATGTGTCGAAATCAAATCCCTAAAAACTGAAGTGATGTGTCTTAAACTAGAGAACGCTAAGCTTAGGGAAGAGGTGAAAGTGTTAGGAAAGAACCCAGCCATTGAGGAAGTTCAACCAATGGTGTTTGTCCCAGCCAAGAGAGGACTAGGCTATGAGTCTGACACTAGAAACTCCCTTCCTAGCGACTTTGAGGCTAGCAAAACTTCAGAACTTGTATTGGAAAGGGAAAAGACCAAGAATCTTCTTGAAAGAATTAGAGTCCTAGAAAGTGGAGAGAAGGGTCAAAAGGACTATTACACTAACTCCACAAGTCATAGGATCTATAAGAAAATTGCTAAGGGAGAGGGTTCAAAAGTCTGTAACCCTCAGAAGATGAAAGAGAACAAAATCCAACGTCCCAACAAGAAGTACTACCTTGGTACTTACTATAGGACGTGTTGGTATTGTGGAAAAGGAGATCACTTTAAATATGAATGCTTAAAACTGAAGGACGGCATTGAAAGTGGCAAAGCTGCTAGGACTAACACTGACAATAATAAGTCCGTCCCTAAGGCTAACCCTAGACGTCCTAGACGTTCTAAGAGTTCTTTTCGAAAGCATGTTATTTCAAATGATGTGAATATAAGTGACTACATGCCAGAACCAAAGTTCTATTTCTGTAACGAACCAGGTAAGGAACACCTTGCCTGGGTCGCCAAACACTAACTTTGTTTTGGCAGGTGGAAGTGAGGGGACGCCCATGGATCATTGATAGTGGCGCCTCAAATCATATGACAGGAAGCCAGATCCATCTCACTTCTATCCAAAGTAGTGCCACGGGAGGAACTGTCTCGTTTGGCAATAAGGGCAAGGGAAAGATCAAAGGGACGGGAACTGCCATTCTCAATCCGTCCATCAAAGTAACAAACGTTAGCCTTGTTGAAGGACTTGGCTTCAACCTCCTAAGTGTCTCTCAAATGTGTGATCAAGGTGAAAACCTAGTCACATTTGACTCAAAGGAGTGCCTCGTTATCAACAAGAAATCAAACAAAGTCGTTCTCAAAGGAGTCCGAAAGAACAATGTCTACATCTTCAACCAGGAGTTCAAGCCAAAATCTGAGTTGTGCCTATCTGTGTCAAAAGAGGACGCTGACCTCTGGCATCGCCGACTTGGCCATGCTGGACTAAGCACAATCCTTAAGCTACATCAAAGAAATCTTGTAAAAGGTCTTCCCCAAATTGATCTTGAGAAAATTGAACAGTGTGAAGCTTGTATCAAAGGGAAGCAAACAAGAACGTCCTTTAAATCAAAGAACGATGTCAGCACAAAGAAACCTTTGGAACTTCTCCATATGGATCTTTGTGGACCCATGAAGACGTTGAGCTATGGTGGAAAGAGGTACATTTACGTCCTTGTAGATGATTTTTCTCGATTCACCTGGGTTCTTTTCTTAGCTTCAAAAACAGATTGCTTCAACGCATTCAAAGTCTTCATCAAACAAGTGGAAGTTGCGCTGGAGATGCCTCTCAAATCCATAAGATCAGACCACGGGACGGAGTTTCAAAACTCAGAGTTCCTGGCCTACTGTGATCAACATGGAGTCTCGCACAACTTCTCAGCTCCAAGGACTCCTCAACAAAATGGAGTGGTGGAAAGAAAGAATAGGACTCTGGAGGACATGGCGAGGACTATGCTCTTGGCTAATAGCGTCCCCAAATACTTTTGGGCGGAAGCTATTGCTACAGCTTGCTACATCATCAATCGAGCCATGATCCGTCCTTTGCTGAAGAAGACGTCCTATGAGTTGTTGAATGGAAGGAAGCCTCGCATTGACTATCTCAAAGTCTTTGGATGCAAATGGTTTGTTCACAACAATGATAAAGAAAGACTTGGAAAGTTTGATGCAAGAAGTGACGAAGCCATATTCCTCGGATACTCCCTCACCAGCAAAGCATATAGAGTCTTCAATAAACGAACTCTAAAGCTTGAGGAGAGCATTCATGTTGTGTTCAAAGAAAGTTCCTCTCATAAAGAAAAATCAAGTAGAAAAGAACGCTCATCTTCACAGCAGCAGGACGACTCCGACGATGAAGTTATTTTTGGGTCCTCTGGAAAATACTATGTTCCAAGGGACGCTACTCCAAACCCTGAAGAAGTCTCAGTGGATGTTCCCAGTGTTGCTCAGGAAATTCTCTCTCGAAGTGAATCTCCAGGTCAACATGATGTGGGTGAATCTAGCTTACAAGGCGAGCAGCGTCAAGAAGTGGACGCTCAACCTGAGGGGGAACACTCTGAGCCTTTCAATGAAGACAATGGGTTTGACTCCGATGAATCTGACTGGACGGCCCTAGATGTACTCCTGCAAGGGACGCTACTCATAAGGGATCCAACCTTTCAAGACTTCATTCAACAGATCAAATCATCTCAGATATCTCAAAAGGAGTCCAAACAAGATCAGCTGTGAATCAGTTCCATAATGCCAACATAGCGTTCTGTGCTTTCAACGCCTTTGTGTCCTTAATTGAACCTAAGAACATAAAGGAGGCACTTCAGGACGCTGATTGGATTCAAGCCATGCAAGAAGAACTTAATCAATTTGAAAGGAACAAGGTTTGGACCCTCGTCCCTCGTCCGAGAAACAAAAACATAATAGGGACGAGGTGGGTCTACAGGAACAAGCTTGATGAAAGTGGTCGCGTGTCAAGAAATAAAGCAAGGCTTGTGGCTCAAGGCTATAGACAAGAGGAAGGAATCGATTATGATGAGACCTTCGCTCCTGTTGCCAGAATTGAAGCCATTCGCCTCCTCATCGCCTATGCTGCTCACAAAGGGTTCAAGCTTTTTCAAATGGATGTCAAGACAGCCTTCCTCAACGGCAAGCTTAAAGAAGAAGTGTACGTCGCTCAACCTCCAGGATTTGAGGACGCTGATCACCCTGATCATGTGTACTTCTTGGACAAGGCACTCTATGGACTCAAGCAAGCCCCTCGTGCATGGTACGATAGGTTTGCGTCCTTTCTCTTGTCTAACGGGTACACATGAGGTAACATCGATAAAACACTATTCTTAAAGAAAGTTCTTAAAGATGTTTTGATTGTCCAAGTCTATGTCGATGACATAGTCTTTGGAAGCACTAACATGAAACTTGTAGAGGATTTCAAGAACTTGATGAGTAGTGAGTTTGAGATGTCTCTAATAGGAGAACTCAACTTCTTCTTGGGACTCCAAATCACCCAGCTCAAAGATGGGACGCGCATTCATCAACAGAAATACATCCGTGAAATGCTCGAGAAATATGGGATGAACTCATTGATGCGTTCGCCTTCTAGGGACTCCAAGAAGGACTCGCTTGGCCAAGGATCTAGGTTACGAGTTGGGCCTTATCCGACTATTGAGGGGAACTTAAGGAGGCGGAAGCTGAGTTAGGGAAGGTGGTAGTGGTGGTAGGGACTCTGGTAGCTGCGGTAGGGACGCTGGGAGAGGGACGATGGTAAGGACGATGGTAGGGACGCTGGTGACGGAGATAGGGACGCTGGTGGTAAGGACTCGACGGGTGGAAGAACTCGCCGTCGAACGAGGAAACGACCGGAGGTCGGGGAAAGGAGGGCGTCGGAGAAGAGGGATAAAAGGGTTGACGCTCACGGTTTTGGGGAAGAGATATCACTCGATTCAAGCCAAAACTCATTGATTGCAAACGTGAAGATTACAAGAGAGGAGAGCTCCTTATATAGTGGAGACTCTTAGGCAACAAAAGGAAACCCTAGCATTTATGGGCTGGGCCTAAAACATGCAAGTCTTGGCCCAATACCCTATGCATACTATAAATGGCCAGACAACTAATCTGACCTAATATTCTTGTCTCTACTACAAAAGGTAATACTTATCCATTAGATAGCTAGGAAAAGGAAAGACAAAGACTAGAACAAACAAGTCTTAGGGACTCTGCTGAGGACTCTCTTCATGAGCTGAGGGACTCTGCTGAGGACTTTGCTGAGGACTCTGCTGAGGACTCTGCTGAGGACTCGGCTAAGGACTCTGCTGAGGACTCTGCTCATGAGCTGAGGGACTCTAATGCTGAGGACGCTGGAAGGGAAGCTGTTGGAATTTTTGGGACGCCCTGGTGCAGTCCCTAGGATTGTCCTTGGCAGCAGGCGTCCTCTAGAGATGGGGACTTCTAGGGTGCCGGTAGGGACGCCAGGGCCCCTTCCTCAGGATTGGCTTTAAGGACGCTCAGCACCCATGTAGGTAGTTCTTCAGGGACTAAGCTAAAGGACTGCGAGGCTCGCCATACAAAGGACGCCGTTGCTTGAGCGATGGCCTTAGCACGAGCTCGAGTAATGGGTCCGTCCGAACGCATTGTCATGGCGTCTTCCTCCTCCTTGGGAGTAAGGGAAGGGATCGCATCATCCTCCCCCCCTTGAGTGGGAAGCGTCCCCGCTTCCTCCAAAAGGTGGTCAACTTCAGGGTCCATGTATGGCGACAAGTCCGCGACATTGAAAGTGGCATGGACGGCCCCATATGAATCTGGTAGCTCATGCTTGTAAGCATTTGGTCCAATCCGCTCAAGAACGCGAAAAGGACCGTCCCCCCGGTGGTGGAGCTTTGTCTTCCGGGCTGAAGGGAAGCGACTCTTGCGCAAGTGGAGCCAAACCAAGTCCCCAGGCTCAAAGATGAGCTGTTGGCGTCCCTTGTTATGTTGGTTGGAATATTGTTGGGCACGACGCTCAAGGCGGTCCTGCGTCCTCATGTGCAGCTTTTTGATGTACTCAGCACGGTTGGCCGCATCGAAGTGTTCTCCTTGCTGCAAGGGACGGGGTGAGAGATCAAGGGGAGTAAGCGGATTACGCCCATAGACAACCTCGAAGGGACTCATGGAGTGCGCCGAGTGTTTGGACCTGTTATAGCAAAATTCTACAGTAGAGAGTAAGTCCTCCCACCGGCGTGGGTTGTTCTTAAGCATCACTCGAAGGAGTGAGCCTAAGGTCCGATTGGTGACTTCCGTCTGGCCATCGGTTTGGGGATGGAAGGAAGTAGAGAATAGTAGTTTGGTGCCTAACTTTCCCCAAAGTGTTCTCCAAAAATGTCCCACAAACTTGGCGTCCCTATCACTTATGATTGTGCGGGGGATGCCATGGTACTTCACTACGTGTTCAAAGAACAAACAAGCCACGTCCGTTGCATTGTTCGTCGTTGTACACGCAATGAAATGGGCCATTTTGGAAAAACGACACACTACTACAAAGATGGAGTCCTTACCCCTCTTGGACCTAGGCAGTCCCGTGATGAAGTCCATTGAAAGGTCTTCCCACGGAGCATGCGGAATAGGCAAGGGAGAGTAAAGTCCATGATTATGGCTAGTGGACTTGGCCTTTTGGCAAGTGATACAACTCTTGCAATACCTCGTGACATGATGAGCCATGTGAGGCCAAAAGAAGTGTTCACGCAAAGCAGCAAGGGTTTTATTAACGCCAAAATGACCACGGCCCTCATGCGCTTCTTTTATCAAAAGAGTCCTTATAGAGGACTTAGGGACGCATAGCTTCCCAGCCTTGAATAAGTACCCTTCATCGAGAAAGTAGCCAGCAATGGCATGAGAAGGCGTGGCCTTTTCCATGATGGGACCAAAGAAGGGGTCCGAAGCATAAAGCTCCTTTAACATGGAAAAGCCAAGTAAGCGAACTTGAAGGGAAGAAAGGAGGGTGTACCTGCGAGAAAGCGCATCCGCAACCACATTCTCCTTACCTTTCTTGTGATGGACGACGTAAGGGAACGTCTCCAAGAACTCGACCCAGCGTGCGTGTCTTCTATTGAGGTGTGCTTGACTCTTGAGGTAAGACAATGCTGCGTGGTCGCTGTGGATGATGAACTCCCGTGGCCACAAGTAGTGTTGTCAAGTCTTGAGGACTCTAATAAGAGCGTACAACTCTTTGTCGTATGTGGGGTAGTTCAACTGAGCTCCAGTGAGCTTCGCACTATAGTAGGCAATTGGCTTACGTTCTTGGTGGAGGACGCCGCCTATGCCAACATTTGACGCATCACACTCGATCTCAAAGGGCTTAGTGAAGTCCGGGAGCTGTAGGAGTGGAGCATTACAAAGGGAGTCCTTTAGGCTTTGGAACGCCTTTTCATGATGTTGCTTCCACTCTATGATTGTGCCTTTCTTGGTTAAGGCATGCAATGGGGCAGCAAGGACGCTGAAGTGATGGACAAAACGACGGTAGAAACCGGCGAGTCCTAAGAAGGAGCGGACTTCCGTTGCACTCTTCGGAGTAGGCCAGTCCTTGATAGCCTTGATCTTTTCCTCGTCCACTTGTAAACCAACACTAGAGACCACAAAGCCAAGGAAGACAGTGGAAGGCTTGCAAAAGGTACACTTAGCCAAGTTGGCAAAGAGTGTTTCACGGCGTAAGCGTGCCAATACCAACTTAATGTGTTCCGTGTGGTCATTGAGATTCATTGAATAAATCAAGATATCATCAAAGTAGACCACAAGGAACTTACCAATGAAGTCCCTAAGGACATGGTTCATGAGTCTCATAAAGGTGCTTGGGGCGTTGGTGAGACCAAAGGGCATGACAAGCCACTCATAGAGACCAAATTTTGTCTTGAAGGCTGTCTTCCATTCATCGCCTTCCTTCATGCGGATTTGGTGGTAGCCACTCTTCAAGTCGATTTTGGTGAACAAGGTGGCACCATGGAGCTCGTCCAACATATCATCGAGCCTAGGAATTGGATGCCGGTATTTGATGGTGATGTTGTTGATTGCACGGCAGTCCATACACATGCGCCAGGAGCCATCCTTTTTAGGGACTAGAATGACGGGCACGGCACAAGGACTTAGGGACTCTCTGACATAGCCACGCTCAAGGAGTTCTTGCACTTGCTTTTGGAGTTCCTTGGTTTCATCTGGGCCAGCTTTGTAAGGAGCTCTATTTGGTAGAGAGGCCCCGGGCATCAAGTCGATTTGATGCTCAATTCCACGTAGCGGTGGAAGGCCTGGGGGAAGGTTGTCAGGGAAGACGTCCTTGAAGTCCTCTAGAAGGGAAGCCACGGCGCTAGGGACGGCCGGATCATTAGGGACTGTGCTAGAAGATGTGAGGGACATCGGCACCAACAAGAAGCAATGGGCACGTCCTGAAAGTGGCGGTTGAGATGGGGACGGCCGTGTGACCAACCCGCGGGGTTCAACCGTGCCTTGAAGGGACGCACTTGTTTTGGGAGTAAGGGACGCCTGGTCCGAGGGACTCCTTTTGGGGACGGCTTTGGGACGCTGTTGTTGGCCATCAAATAGGGACGGCTTTGCATCCGAAGTGTTGGCCGAGTTGCGTTCCTTGCGCGCCCGTTCTTCTTCAATTGCCTTAGCGCGGTCACGATGTACCTGATCCTGCAATATTTCACTAGGCAACATGGGTAAGAGTTTGACGCGCTTCCCGTGGTACGTGAACACATAAGTGTTCAAGAATCCATCGTGAAGGACGCGCCGGTCGAAAGCCCATGGGCGTCCCAACAACAAGTGTGTGACATCCATAGCAACGACATCACAAAGTAATGTGTCCGTGTAAGGACCAATGGAAAAGGTGATCATGCATTGATGAGTGATTTGGGTACCTGTGGAGTTCAACCATTGTAGTCCATAAGTGGCAGGGTGAGGAGTTGTTTCCAAGTTAAGGTGTTTGACTACCTTTTCATTGACAAGGTTGGTGCAACTCCCGGAGTCAATAATCACACTAAGGCTGGTGGAACCAACCAAAGCGCGAGTATGGAAGAGATTTTCACGTTGGTCCTGTAAGGATCCTTTCAAAATGAGTGCCTTCCTAGCAACCAACCCAAGGCAGTGGCCGGAGTCCATTGGTGCTGGGGCACAATCAAACTCGTCTTCTTGGGGAACAGCATAGGAGTCCTCATATAATGGCTCTGGTGGGACTTCTTCCTCATCTAAGGACTCATATCCTCCTGTGGTTGTGGAGAACAACACTTTCTTTTTGTTGGGGCAATCCTTTTGATAGTGTCCTCGTCCGCCACAAGAGAAACACTCCATGTCCCTGGAATGCTCAAGGGGAGTCCCTTGCTGGGAAGGACGCCCTTGTTGAGGGCGGCTTGTGGAGTTCGTGCCATGTGGTTGGGAAGGACGTTGGGATGGGGACTGCTTTAAAGAAGAACCCTGTCCCTGCATACTAGGAGATGAATTAGTGGAAGCATAAGGACGAGAGTTAGAGGAAACATACCGATTTGGCCGAGATTGGTAAGAACGCAATTCTTGTTGGTTCTTATAGATGGTCATGGCCGTATGCATCAAGTTGTTCAAATCTGTGATGGGCAAAGGCTCAAGCTGGTGCCTAAGGGACTGATTCAATCCAGAGATAAACCTAGTTTTCAAGGTGGAGGGGGCAACTGAAATGCCGGTACATATCCTCCAATTTAGAGAAGAACTCAATGGGAGTCATGCTTCCTTGGCGAAGTGTTGCAATGTCCATCCTCATCTGGTTCTTATAGTCCTTAGGAACATACTTTTGTGTCATGACGTACATAAGTTGATCCCAAGTGGTGACCGGTGTTTTGTCTAGCCTTAAACGGTTGTCCACAAAGCGTTGCCACCACACTCGTGCTTGACCACGAAAATGGAGTGTAGCTAAATGGACCCATTCATGGGGAGGCGTCCGACAATAGCGCAAAGTGTGCGCTGTGGCGGCAATCCACTCAAGGAAGGCAGCTGCATCATAATGCCCTTCAAAATGTTCAATTCGGACTTTGACCTCATGGCGGTTTGTAGCTTGTTGGTCATAGTCTCCACGGTCTTCACGTAGGTCAAAACCGCGATCAATGGGACTCCAAGGTCTTGGTGGTATCGCTCTAGGGGCATTACCGCGCCGTTCACCTTGGTGTCGATGGGGACGCTCTTGGTGCCGGTTGGCATTATGGCGTCCGTCCCTCCTAGGGACTTCTTCATGGCGACGTACCAAAGGCGGAGCCGGGGGAATCCAGTCCGCGGGACGGTCGTCCAATTCAGGTGGATCACCCAAAGGTGGAAAGTTGTGGGGATTGGGTAAGCCCGAGTCTTCATATTCTTCATCGTCGAAGTCATTGAACTCGTCTTCCCAAACTGGAGTATCGGACGAGTGGCCTAAGGACGCCTGTGCTGGAGGTAGGGACGGCGCCCTTCCTTGTGCCATGCGCCTTTCATGCCGTTGTGTCCGTTGTAAGGGGTGCTCATCAAAGCGTTGGTCACGCCTATTGTACATCCGACGTTCCCGTTCCTCGGTACCTTGGTCTTGGGGACGCGGTTGAGGACGCCGAGGGGTCGGTGCTTGGTGATGAGCTCTCCTTGGGTCATAACGATCATTAAAGCGAAAAGGGGAAGGAGACATACCTGGGCCTTCGGACTCATGGCCTGAGGAAGCATCGTAGGCATGAGGGTCACTCCGCAAGACTTGGCCCTGAGGACGGCGGGGCTCAATGGTGGAGTGGAGACGGTGTGTTTGAGGGGCGTCCCTTGAGGACGTCCTGTTGGGAAGCACTTGGTGAGAAGTTTGACCGTTCGGCTGACTTGGGCCAGCTTGGTCATAGAGGCTTATGGCTAGTCCTTGAGATCTGGAGTGAAGGACTTGAGGTGGGGCGTTCACTAGAGGAACCCGAGCTGTCGCTTGGGCTTAGAGAAGGGACGCCACTTGGCGTTTCAACTCTGCTATCTCTTGTTGTTCTTGTGTGAGTTGGGGAGGGTTGAGGTCCTCGTTTGAGAGTTCTTGGTTGAGGACTTGGGGTGGATCACGTCCATTGTTAGCCTCGTCGGAAGGGTTACCTGTCATAACATTAGAATCCATGGCGAGTAAAAGTCGAACAAGAGTCAACAAGTACAAGCACTAGAAACGGCTCTTTAGACGGACTATGCACACACAAGGGTCAAGGAAGGCTTTATGTGCGAGAGGCGGCTAAAGGCTACACGATGCAACTCAAACACGCAAGGATCAATGCAAATACAAGCAACAATATTGACGTGCTAAGTGCTGAGGACTGCTTCTTTGTTGAGGCGGGCGTCCTCAAGGTGGGTTTGTCTTGGGACTCTCTTGAATCCAAAATAGTTGCCTTATTTTGGCTTTCTATTTGGACTTCTTTTGCGTTTTTTTGTTTTTGAATGCGGTTACTAACCGAAGGAGAGTCCTTTGAGGGACGCAAGTAGCACAAATAGGTTACTAACCTAAGCACGATTGAAACCAATATGCAACAAGTAATCGAAATCACCAAGCATGTAAGGATTGCAATCGTAAATGGGTGTAAATTTTTTTGTTTTTTTTTTTTTTTTGGTAAGGACTATGGTAGTAAAAACTTGTTCTACTACCAAGGTTAGGCTAAAAAAAAAAAAGTTTTTTTTTTTGGATTTTTATAAGGACGGATTCAAGGAATACAAAGGGAAGCAAGTGTGATATGCAATAGTTCGAATAAAAAGGCTTACGTAACCTTGGCTCTGATACCAGTTGATGCGTTCGCCTTCTAGGGACTCCAAGAAGGACTCGCTTGGCCAAGGATCTAGGTTACGAGTTGGGCCTTATCCGACTATTGAGGGGAACTTAAGGAGGCGGAAGCTGAGTTAGGGAAGGTGGTAGTGGTGGTAGGGACTCTGGTAGCTGCGGTAAGGACGCTGGGAGAGGGACGATGGTAAGGACGATGGTAGGGACGCTGGTGACGGAGATAGGGACGCTGGTGGTAAGGACTCGACGGGTGGAAGAACTCGCCGTCGAACGAGGAAACGACCGGAGGTCGGGGAAAGGAGGGCGTCGGAGAAGAGGGATAAAAGGGTTGACGCTCACGGTTTTGGGGAAAAGATATCACTCGATTCAAGCCAAAACTCATTGATTGCAAACGTGAAGATTACAAGAGAGGAGAGCTCCTTATATAGTGGAGACTCTTAGGCAACAAAAGGAAACCCTAGCATTTATGGGCTGGGCCTAAAACATGCAAGTCTTGGCCCAATACCCTATGCATACTATAAATGGCCAGACAACTAATCTGACCTAATATTCTTGTCTCTACTACAAAAGGTAATACTTATCCATTAGCTAGCTAGGAAAAGGAAAGACAAAGACTAGAACAAACAAGTCTTAGGGACTCTGCTGAGGACTCTCTTCATGAGCTGAGGGACTCTGCTGAGGACTTTGCTGAGGACTCTGTTGAGGACTCTGCTGAGGACTCGGCTAAGGACTCTGCTGAGGACTCTGCTCATGAGCTGAGGGACTCTAATGCTGAGGACGCTGGAAGGGAAGCTGTTGGAATTTTTGGGACGCCCTGGTGCAGTCCCTAGGATTGTCCTTGGCAGCAGGCGTCCTCTAGAGATGGGGACTTCTAGGGTGCCGGTAGGGACGCCAGGGCCCCTTCCTTAGGATTGGCTTTAAGGACGCTCAGCACCCATGTAGGTAGTTCTTCAGGGACTAAGCTAAAGGACTGCGAGGCTCGCCATACAAAGGACGCCGTTGCTTGAGCGATGGCCTTAGCACGAGCTCGAGTAATGGGTCTGTCCGAACGCATTGTCACGACGTCTTCCTCCTCCTTGGGAGTAAGGGAAGGGATCGCATCACTCATCAAAGTCCATTGATACTCCCATCTCCCCCAACACTCGCCTTTATGCTGATGAAGAAGGCAAGAGTGTAGATCAAAAGCTCTACAGAGGAATGATAGGGTCCTTGCTATACCTAACGGCAAGTCGTCCCGACATCATGTTCGCTGTGTGTTTGTGCGCCCGCTTCCAAGCAAATCCAAAGGAGTCCCACATGCAAGAAGTCAAGAGGATCTTCAGATACCTCAAGGGACGGGATGACCTATGCCTATGGTATCCCAGAAGGACGTCCCTAAATCTGGTAGCATACTCCGACGCGGATTACGCTGGCCATGTGGTGGATAGGAAGAGCACCTCAGGAATGGCCCAATTCCTGGGCTCTTGCCTTGTGTCTTGGGGATCCAAAAAGCAAAACTCCGTTGCACTCTCAACCGCGGAAGCTGAATACGTTGCTGCTGCTTCGTGCTGCTCACAAGTCCTATGGATCAAGTACCAACTTGAAGACTATGGTACGTTCCTCAACACAGTCCCTATCTTATGTGATAACACAAGTGCTATAAGCATTGCCAAGAATCCTGTTCATCATTCTAGGACGAAGCATATTCATATAAGACATCATTTCCTTCGTGACAATGTTGAACTTGGATTAATTAGGGTGGATCATGTTAGGACGGAGTACCAAGTGGCTGATATTTTCACAAAAGCACTTGATAGACGTCCCTTCGAGCACCTCCGGTTACTTTTAGGGATGATAACTTTTAAATGATCAAGTCCCGTTCTATTATTCCCTCCATGATTGGCTATGTTTTTGTTGAGAACTTGTATTAAAGTGTGTCATGCATTTAAAGTCATCTTTAAAGGACGCTAGTCTAAGACATGTGCTTCGCTTGTGTTTTGAACGCTATTTATTTCGCTTTTCATCTCAAGAGTATCCCTGATCACCCTACCCTTATTACAAGCCGAAATGATGGGAACTCTAAGCTTACCTAAGCCGAGAATCTTGCAAACGCGTTCTATGAACGTTCTTTGTTTTATCTTTACGGGACGTACTTGCTTGATTTTCAAAAATGGTTCTAAGTGATCAAAGGGACGCGTGTCAAGAGCTGAGAACAGTCTGTACAGAGTTCTAAGTTCAGAGGTTGTGATCAGTGTTTAGGACGCCGTGGTTCAGTTCAGAGTAGTGAAGTGTTGTGTGGACGCCTGGTCAGAGTCCTTTGCAGTTGTGCGAAGTTTGAATTTTGAAAATGAGAAGGTGAACCGTCTTAGAGAAGGTTCAACGAAGATCTCGGGATATGCGCCAACAGTGCCCAACAGCTGTGTTTCTTAGCAAAGAAGAAAGCCATGTGTGGGAAGGCGGGTGGAGGAAACCAAGTGTAAAGACCCTGTTACCCCTGCCCGTCCAACTTCGTCTTCTTCCTATAAATACCCACCTGTGCTTTCCGAAACACCTTCTTCGCTCCTCTGCTGTTTACACAATTTTAGCAAAGCTCTCAAATCTTCAAACCCAGATCCCGAAATCACTTTCTCAACCCTAATCCCCATCTATATAAACCATTCTCTCAAATGGCCAACACAAGAACCACCAAAAATCAATCTTCATCTCCGGCGGCGAAAAACCCTAGTTCCTCGAGGTCTCCTCCGGTAAGAGGCCGGTCACTCATGGACTCTAGAGGGCGACCTACTGGGCGCCAAGAACCCCCTCGCCACCATTCTTCTTCTCAAACCTCCCAACGCCGCCACTCCAACACCCCTCCACAGCCACTTCGCTCCCAACCTCCACAACAAAAACACCAAGCCCCCCGTTCCCAATCAAAACCCATCCAAAAACGATTTTCATTCCTTGAGAAGCCTTTCAAACCCGAGCCCGAGACAGAAAATGTCTCCAAAGGCTCTATTGGTAGGCTTCCCTCCCAACCTAAGCGCCGTCCTCCTCTCTACCCACTCATAGAGGACTAGCTAGAAAAGGAGCCAAGGACGCTCGCCAATATTTGCCTACGGGCGTCCGCTCATGACCATCCACCAAAGGTCCAACGACTCCTCCACTACTTTATGATCACCTACGTCAAGCCCCGCCTTGCAGAAACCAACAACACCAACCCTCCATTGATGGGGCCAGGCATCTTTTCCGACTCGTTTGGTGGGACGGTAGAAGAGCTCGCCCAACTGCTCCCTGATATAATGGAGTTCGTCGTGGCTCCTGCGGGCTCCGTCCCATCTCAGAAACGCAAAAGGCCTTCCTCTCCCCCTCCTTCCAAACAGCTCCAAATTCAAGGCCCTTCCTCCACACACCCTAAACCAATCCCTTCCTCCCCTCCTCCCGCCCCAAAGAGACGCCTAAAGACGTCCGCTGAGCTCGAGGGCGTCACAGAACAACAAACGGCAGCCATACGCCTCTCCGAGCTGCAAATAGAAAAAGAGGAGAAGGCCAGACAGGAGCAGGCGGACAAGGACGCCATTGCTGCGGCGATCCAACAGAGCCTACAAGAAGTCCCACGACTCCCTCCTCCTCCACCAAGGGTAGAGGACGCTACTCCTGCCTCTGTTGCTGCTGTGGACCCGCTGGATGCGGAAATAGAGGCGGACCTGGCAAAGCCGATGCCAAAGGTCATAAAGGACGCTCCTCAAGTACAGGTCCCGGCCAAGGACGTTGTACCAAAAGTTATTACTCTTGAGGACTCTCTTGCAAAGCAGCCGCCTCCTCCCCCTGCTCCGCTCAAGGTAAAGCCTATCTCCATGGCTCCACCCAGCACCTCCTCTGCCCCTTTAAAAGCAAAGATAAGAACGCCCACTCCCTCTCCTCCCAGAGCTTCTACTCCTCCTCCTCCGCCTGCTCCGGCCGTCGAGGAAAATATTCAAGTCCAGGGACGGCTTCTGTTGAAGTCCCCATTGAGTCCTTGGCACGGACTCTAGTTGTGGACGCGCCTCCTACAGAACAGGCGCCCGCGGCTGAGGACACCGAGATGGTCGAGTCCCATGAACAAAGGGACGAGGCCTCAGATGAAGAGGACGCTCCTCACCAGGATGAGGATCCTGAGGACGAGGAGGGAGAGGGCGATGAAGAAGACGCTGGTGATGAAGTGATAGTGAGCAACGGCAGTAAGCAGAAACGCCTGAAGAAAATTCTGTCGCCGCTCCTGTTCACCGCTCAATTCTTGGAAGAGAACCAGCGCCAAGAGTTTTTGGAACTGCTTGAGTTCCAGGGATGGACGCACCTAGGCGCCGAGGCCGCAGAAGTCGACCCCGGACAGGTTCTCCGCTTTTACTCCAAATTTGAAATATCAGAAGTAAAAGGGAAGCCTCAAGGGACGTTCGAAATTGATGGGGACGAGTACTCAGTTGCTGAGGGTACCGTCCGCAATATGCTAGGCCTGCGTCCATCTCCGCCAGATGCTATGCAGGACCTTCCCAACAAGAACTTTGGTCGTTTCTCCCAGGAAGAGATCTTCAACAGAATATTCAACGGGAGACAACCAAATGCTAGGGACAGGGTCGCTCATTGTCGTTCTTGCGCATCACTTCATTGTGCGCATGGTCGTCCCCCGCCAAGAAAAGAAGTCGATAGTCCAGATCACTGACAGTATCTTACTGGACGCCTTCTTGGAACGAAAGCCGATAAATTTGCCGCGGGTAATCTTGGAGCACATGGGCAAGTGCACAGGAGGCAGACACTCTCTTCCATTCCCTGGCTTGGTCAAGCAGATTCTTAAGCAGCAAGGCCTCTATGCTCCCAAACAAGAACAGTCCTTTGGCATTCATTGGGACGTCAGGCAAATCACGCTTCCTCCAGTTGGAAAATTGAGGTGTGATGAGCCGCTTCCGTCGGTTAAGAGGCAGCTGGAGAAAGAGAAAAAGGAAGCCCAGAGGAAAGCCAAGGCCGCCGCTACTGCTGCTAAAAGAGCTGAGAGTGATCCAGAGGCTGAAAATTTGCAAGTTGTAGGGACGCCGGTTGAGGACGCTGCTGAAGAAGAGGACGAGCTCGATGGTATGAGCGTCCTTGATGAGGCCGAGAAGCACTCTGAGAAGTATCTGATGGGCATGATGATCGAGAACCAGTGTATGATGATTGATCTAATCCAGCAGGTTCACGACACTCTCCATACTCACACAGAACTTCTGGAACGCAACAACGAGCTCCTTGCACAGAACAACTATCATCAGGAGCAACATCTCAAGGCCCTTGGCAAGCGTCCCTGCAAATGATCACCTCCCCCCTCTATAACCCTGAAAAAGTTTATTTGTTTCTTTTGCTTTTGTTAAGACATTGGGACGCTGTCCCCGTTTTGAACAATGTGTTTTGTTGTTTGTAATGATCGTACTCTTCTTTCTTGAATGGCGTTCATTACATTTGTGATGCCATTGTGTCTAAGCGTTCCTTTCTTTAGTTATGACTTTGTGCATGCATATTTTTCAACTTGTTCTCCTTTTCGATGATGCCAAAAGGGGGAAGTATAGTTTTGCAGTGATGCGATTACGTTTAAGTTGTCATAGAAAGCATGTGCTTAGGGGGAATTTCGGCCAAGTCCAAAGGACGCTAGTTAGGAATAAGGTAGAACGCACTTAAAAGAATGTGTTGCATGCCAACCTAAGCTGAAAAGAAAATCAAGTGTAGTTTCTCATGCTAAAAGCTTTACTTCTGTGCACATTATTGAAAAGAGTTTGTCATCATCAAAAAGGGGGAAATTGTTGGGACGATATTAAGGACGCCAGTCATTAATATCTAAATCAATAATGATCGTCCCTTGTTTTGATAATGACAAACTCAAAAGTATTTGATAAGTTGTCCAAGTATTGATCTCAGGTAAGTCCAGTGGACGCACATGAGCGAAAAGGACAACAAGTGAACGGCAGTCCCTAAGCTGTAGGGACGCACGTCATCAGAACCTCCAAAGCTGAACATAATTGGCGAAGTTCCTGCGAAGATAGGACGGCGTCCTCATCAAGAAGGGACGCGCGCCAAAATACGGACGAGGTTCAAATTCAAATCAAGGCCGCCTCAACATGATTACATCACGTCCGGCCGTAGTCCTCAGAAGGAAGCTTCCCTTGTCTGGGCACGTGTAGACAATTCCAAAGATGTCGCTTTCCCAGCAATGGTCCCCTACCCACGCAGAGGCTTCCCAAGCGTCAACAGAGTTGACTTCGTCAAGAGGCTCATTGCACCGTTGATGAAAGATCAAGGATCTTGCAAAGCTTCGGAGGACGCTAGAGGACAAGAACCACTTCCGCTATAAATACCCCCTCAAGGGTATGCATAGCGGTGTGGACTCTGAAGACTCTCTCTCAAGCTCTCCCGAAGCATTCAAGAACACGAACGAAGATCAAGAAGATCAAGTGAGCTTGAAGCAAGAGAAAGAAAGTCCAACCACATCAAATCCAAAACAAACCACAAAACAGTTAGAGTTGTAGTTTGTCTTTCACAACGAACCATGAGAGACGTGAGTGATAGCTTCCTTATAGCTAAGAGTGTTAGGTTACTTGTTAGGTTGAAAGGAGTGTTACTAGTGAGGCTAAGGACGGACGCTTAGCTCAGAGAAGTGTAACGACTCGCCTAAGTTGTAAGGACTCACTCTCAATAAGATAAGGGACGGCTATTGAAAATCCTCCAACGGAGGTAGAGGTTTACCCATAAGACTAGTTGGTCTTAGTGGGGTTCCTCTATAAATACTCGTGTCTATTCTATTATCTTGTTTCCTATTAAGTCTACTTTCCGCTGCACTTAAGGACGCCCTTAACCCAGTTAAGGACGCCCATTCTAACGACTTACGATCCAACATCTGCTTTATCTGAAATCCCCCAACTGCATTCGCTTCTTCTTGTAGTGTTGGACATGAATCAGTAGGATGCAAGTCGTCATTACAAATTTCACAGGCCTTAAGCTGTTGAGGTGTACCCTTCAGTTTTAGACGCCTCACTTCTTCCTTCAACACATCAAAATCAGCCGGATCAATTTTTGAGTGCGAACTAGCAGCTGACAAGCTTTGAGAGCCTCTTCCACTGTATTGTCTAGAGTCATCCGCCAGTGTAGCGAATACCTCTAGAGCTTCCTCGTAGGTTCTCTTCATAATATTTCCTCCACAAGCAGAATTCACCATCCGACGGTCATCTTCACGAAGCCCTCCATGTAAATAGAGAATAAGATCATGATTAGCATAGCCATGATAAGGACAACTCTTCACCAGTTTCTTGAAGCGCTCAAAGTAGTCATAGAGAGATTCATCATGGAGTTGCTCTATGTTGCAAATCTTCTTCTTGAGCTGATTAGATTTAATAGCCGGAAAGTATTTGTCAAGGAACACTTTCTTCAGATTCACCAGGTGGTGATGCTTCCTGGTGGTAGAGAATGATACCAGTCCTTAGCAGATTCCTTCAGAGAAAAGGAAAATACTCTCAACCTCATCTGATCTTCAGTAATATCAGATGGACGCATATTGGTACAAACTTCAAGAAATTCATCTAGATGCTGTATGGGATCCTCAAGTGGGGTTCCATTGAATTTCGGGAGCAGATGGACCACTCCTGTCTTAAGCTCAAATTTGACACCCTCATCAAGATCCGGAAATTGCACTGCACGAGTTGGTTGCTCCAAGTTAGGAGCTGTGAGAGATTCAAGAGTTACACGATTTGCCATTGCTACTGTCTCATGAAATAAAGCACGCACAACCTTCCGAGTCCTGAATAAAGTCCTCTCGATCTCTGAATCAAAAACAAGAGGTAGATTATTAGTAATACGGGTGTGAACCATAAGATAGGTTCACATCAAGTTTGGCACAAAATTTCACACCAAAGATAATTGTTGCCTCCGCGGCAACGACGCCAATTTGATAACGATGATTTAGTCATTTTTAAACCACAATTATGCAAGAAAACCACACTAACTTAAACCAAAGTGTTGGATCGTTAGTACTGAGGGACGTCCTTTACTTTGGTAAAGGCGTCCTTAGGTTAGGCGTCCCTACGAGGAGTAAGGGCGTCCTTGAGTAATGTAGCGGAAATTAAGTACTAAACAGGTAAGTAATGAACGCAGTGAATTATAGAGGAACCACTCAAGACCAAGTAGTCCTTGAGTGTAAACCTCTACCTCCTTGGAGGATTTTTGAATAGTTCTTTCCTTTATATTGAACGTCCTTACAGTTGTACTGGCGAGTCTTTACAGTTCTCTGGCACTTAGCTTTTCCCTAAGTCCACTAGTAAAGGACTCCTCTAAGCCTACAACTTAAGCGAGTTCAAACTATCAAAGGACTCTATTCCTACGTTCTGCAGTACTTCGCAGAACTCTCTTTCTCTCTTTTTGGATTTTCTCTTACAAACTGTTTTTGTGATTTGGTTACAAGTCTCACTCGATCTAACACAAGTTCTAGTACTGTTCTTGAGTTCTTGAGTTAGTTCTTCGTGTTCTTGAGTGAGTCGCTTTCTCTCTGATTCTCTCTGAATATTCCTGAAAGCGTTAGCGTCACAATAAATGCCTTGGGGCTATTTATAGGACTTGGGGAAGGGCGTCATTTCTCTGGGACGATCATGCCCTTCGTGGACGTGGCTACAGGATCTCCCTCCACGTAGTAGGGCGGTGATGAGGAAGCTTCCTGTATCCAGCTGTGTATGATGAACTCCGCTACAAGATCGGCCGCCACGTGTTGATGGACTCTGCAACAGGATCGTCCGCCACGTAGTGTTGGACTCCGCTACAGGATCGGTCTCCACATGTCCTTGGATGATCAAACATTGTCGAGTGATGTCATGTTGTCGGCTAGTGAGTAAGGACTCCTTTCTGGCGTTCCTACTTGCTTGGGACTCCGTCCTTGCTTAAGTAGTCTCTAGCTGGTCCTTACTTCCTGTTAGCTAGCGTCCCTGATGTTGGGACGCTATCAAGAACGCTTGCGTACTTGTTAGTGTTCCACACAACCGTCCCTTAGTTTTGATATGACAAACTCACTTTGATTCTAATAAAGTTGTCCAAGTGTTCAGGAACGCTAGTGATCAAAAGGACAACAAGTGTGTATGGGCGTCCCATAAGCTCAGGGACGCTAGCTAACAAGAAGTAAGGACCAGCTAGAGACTACTTGAGCAAGGACGGAGTCCCAAGCAAGTAGGAACGCAAGAAAGGAGTCCTTACTCACTAGCCGACAGCATGACATCACTCGACAATGTTTGATCACCCAAGGACACGTGGAGACCGATCCTGTAGCGGAGTCCAACACTACGTGGCGAACGATCCTGTTGCAGAGTCCATCAACACGTGGCGGCCGATCCTGTAGCGGAGTTCATCATACACAGCTAGATACAGGAAGCTTCCTCATCACCGCCTTACTACGTGGAGGAAGATCCTGTAGCCACGACCACGAAGGGCATGATCGTCCCAGAGAAATGACGCCCTTCCCCAAGTCCTATAAATAGCCCCAAGGCATTTATTGTGACGCCAACGCTTTCAGGAATATTCAGAGAGAATCAGAGAGAAAGCGACTCACTCAAGAACACGAAGAACTAACTCAAGAACTCAAGAACAGTACTAGAACTTGTGTTAGATCGAGTGAGACTTGTAACCAAATCACAAAAACTGTTTGTAAGAGAAAATCCAAAAAGAGAGAAAGAGAGTTCTGCGAAGTACTGCAGAACGTAGGAATAGAGTCCTTTGATAGATTGAACTCGCTTAAGTTGTAGGCTTAGAGGAGTCCTTTACTAGTGGACTTAGGGAAAAGCTAAGTGCCAGAGAATTGTAAAGACTCGCCAGTACAACTGTAAGGACGTTCAATATAAAGGAAAGAACTATTCAAAAATCCTCCAAGGAGGTAGAGGTTTACACTCAAGGACTACTTGGTCTTGAGTGGTTCCTCTATAATTCACTGCGTTCATTACTTACCTGTTTAGTACTTAATTTCCGCTGCATTACTCAAGGACACCCTTACTCCTCGTAGGGACGCCTAACCTAAGGACGCCTTTACCAAAGTAAAGGACGTCCCTCAGTATTAACGATTCAACAATTGGTATCAGAGCAGGCGCTCTAGATTCTTACTGAGTTGCAGGTAAAGATGGACATGGAACCGATTGGAATCTCTTTTGTGAAGCCTCCGCGCCTGACGGACGGCAACTTCAATCGCTGGAAGACAAGGTTCGCGAATTTCTGCAGAGGTCAAAATTATCAATGCTGGAAGGTCATTATGACAGGAGATCTCAAGGTGCCCGCTGACAAAGCTGATAAGGAGGACGAGTGGGGTCCTGAGGAGTTCAAATTGATGGAAACCAACGCAAAAGCCATGTGTTTCCTTCAAGCATCCCTATGTGAAAGGGACGCCACTCGAGTTGGTAACTTGCCAACGGCTAAACAACAGTGGGACGCCCTGGAGAAGTTTCATGTAGGAACAGCTGAAATGAAGGAGGACGTCCAGCTGAAAATCAAGAAAGAGTTCTATGCTTTTAGCATGCTGCCAAATGAAACGGTGAACGACTACTCATACCGCTTTGAGGCCCTTGTCACCAAGTTGATGAACTTGGGCATCCCAGAAACAGAAATCTCCATGAGGAATAGAGTTCAAGTGGTCATTGATGGTTTGACCGGGGTCTGGAACTTTGACAGGACAACGTTCAAAGAAAACACAGCCAACAAAACTCTAGACATGGAAGAGATCTATGGGAAGCTCAGGCAGTACGAAGAAAGAAGAGTCTCTGACATCGCTCAGCTAGGAAAGAATCCTCAAACTGATCTTGCTTTGGTGTCCACAACACCAGAGTACGCCGAGTACCTACGTGGCCAAAGAGATCTAGCATTGATGATGCAAAACTAAGAAACACTTGAGAACTTGCGTCCCAAAGAAAAAGAAAGAAAGCCAAAGGAAGAGATTGACTCAGATAAGGAACTTTCTCTTATTCACAAGGCTCTCAAGTACTATAACAAGAAGAACAAGCATAGTAGCAAGAGCAAGTTCTACAAAAAGGAGAGTCCCAAGTACACAGAGGCTGAAATGAAGGAACTCACATGCTACAAATGCAACAAGAAAGGACACTTTGCCAAAAAGTGCACTATGGGAACGTCCTCCAAAGACAAGAAGAAAGCTCTCATTGGAGCATGTACAGCTGCATGGGATGATCTCAGTTCAAGTGATGATGAACGTGACGATCAAGTTGCATACATGGCAGTAGAGGACGCCCCAGTTGTTGAAGAGAACGCCTCCGATAATGAACAAGAGGTAACCCGTGAGTCTATGATGAGTTCATTAGAAAATTGTTCTAAATCCAAGCTCATTAAACTTATTGGAAGAATCATGGAAGAAAGTGTTGTCATGCAACATAGAATGGATGAACTTGAACTTGAAAATGAAAATATAGTGGTTGAATGTGAAAACTGCAGTTCCATGACTATTCAACTAGAGTCCTCTTGTGAAGAAACTAAGTCCCTAAAAACTGAAATCATGTGTCTCAAACTTGAGAACGCTAAGCTTAGGGAAGAAGTTAAAGTGATGGGTAAAAGTCCCATAGTTGAAGAAGTGAGACCTATGGTCTTCGTCCCAACTAAGAGAGGTCTAGGTTATGAATCTGACACTAAGAACTCCCTTCCTAGTGATTTTGAGGCAAGTAAAATTTCTGAACTTGAACTTGAACGGGAGAAAACCAAAAATCTTCTTGAAAGAATTAGAGTTCTAGAGAGTGGAGAATTAGGAAAGGAAGACTACTACACTAACTCCACCAGTCATAAAATTTACAAGAAGATTGCTAAAGGGGATGGTTCAAAAGTTTGTGATCCTCAAAAGATGAAAGAAAACAAGATTCAGCGTCCCAATAAGAAGTACTACCTTGGTACTTACTATAGGACGTGTTGGTACTGTGGACAAGGGGATCACTTCAAATATGATTGCTTAAAACTCAAAGAAGATGTTGAAAATGGAAAAGCTGCTAGGACTAACAACGAAAATGCTAAGTCTGTTCCTAAGGCTAATCCTAGGCGTTCTAGACGCTCTAGGAACTCTTTCCGCAAGCATGCTATTTCAAGTGATGTGAATATTTATGACTACATGCCAGAACCAGAGTTCTATTATTGTAACGAACCAGGTAAGGAACACCTTGCCTGGGTCGCCAAACACTAACGTTCTTATGGCAGGTGGAAGTGAGGGGACGCCCATGGATCATTGATAGTGGCGCCTCAAATCATATGACAGGAAGCCAGATCCATCTCACTTCTATCCAAAGTAGTGCCACGGGAGGAACTGTCTCGTTTGGCAACAAGGGCAAAGGAAAGATCAAAGGAACGGGAACTGCTATTCTCAACCCGTCCATCAAAGCAACAAATGTCAGCCTTGTTGAAGGACTTGGTTTCAATCTCCTTAGCGTCTCCCAGATGTGTGATCAAGGTGAAAATCTAGTCACTTTCGACTCAAAGGAGTGCCTCGTCATCAACAAGAAATCAAACAAAGTCCTTCTCAAAGGAGTACGCCAGAACGATGTCTACATCTTTAACCAGGAGTTCAAGCCTAAATCAGAGTTGTGTCTATCTACTTCAAAGGAGGACGCTGATCTATGGCATCGCCGACTTGGCCATGCTGGACCAAGCACAATCCTTAAGCTACACCAGCGAAATCTTGTGAAAGGAGTTCCCCGAATTGATCCTGAGAAAGTTGAACAGTGTGAAGCTTGCATCAAAGGGAAGCAAACAAGAACGTCTTTCAAATCCAAGAACGAAGTAAGTACAAAGAAGCCTTTGGAACTGCTCCATATGGATCTTTGCGGACCAATGAAGACGTTGAGCTACGGTGGAAAGAGGTACATTTACGTTCTTGTAGATGATTTTTCTCGATTCACTTGGGTTCTTTTCTTGGTGTCCAAAGCAGATTGTTTAAATGCGTTCAAAGTATTCATCAAACAAGTGGAAGTTGCTCTTGAGACGCCTCTCAAAGCCATAAGATCAGACCATGGAACGGAGTTTCAAAATTCAGAGTTCCTGGCCTACTGTGATCAACATGGAGTCTCTCACAATTTCTCAGCTCCAAGAACGCCTCAACAAAATGGAGTTGTGGAAAGAAAGAATAGGACGCTAGAGGATATGGCAAGAACTATGCTCTTAGCAAATAGCGTTCCCAAGTACTTCTGGGCGGAAGCTATTGCTACAGCTTGTTATATCATCAACCGTGCCATGATCCGTCCTTTGCTAAAGAAGACGTCCTATGAGTTGTTGAATGGAAAGAAGCCTCGCATTGACTATCTCAGAGTCTTTGGTTGCAAATGTTTCGTTCACAACAATGATAAAGAAAAACTTGGAAAGTTTGATGCAAGGAGTGATGAAGCCATATTCCTTGGTTACTCTCTTACTAGCAAAGCATATAGAGTCTTCAACAAAAGGACTCTAAAGCTTGAGGAGAGTATTCATGTTGTGTTCAAGGAACGTTCTTCTCACAAAGAAAAGCCAAGTAAGAAAGAACGCTCCTCTTTACAACAACAGGACGACTCTGAAGATGAAGCTGAAGATTGGACCTCTGGAAAATACTATGTCTCTAAGGACGCATCTCCAAATCCTGAAGAAGTCTCAGTGGACGCTCCCAGTGTTGTTCAAGGAGTTCCATCTCGTAGTGAATCCCCAGTTCAACAAGATGTAGCTGAATCAAGTCAACAAGGCGAACAACGTCAAGGTGTGGACGTTCTCTCTGAGGGGGAACACATTGAGGACGATGCTCAAAGTGATAGTGATGATTCAGATGGCGACATTGATCCAAGATTTGCTCATTTGTTTCAAAGGGAGTCCCGCTTCTCTAGGGACCACCCAACTTCTCAAATTGTCTCAGATCCTTCTCAAGGCGTTCAAACAAGGTCAGCTGCAAGCAAGTCCCAGAGTGCAAATTTGGCTTTCTGTGCATTCAATGCCTTTGTCTCTATGGTGGAGCCAAAGAATATCAAAGAAGCACTCCAGGACGCTGACTGGATTCAAGCAATGCAAGAAGAACTCAATCAGTTTGAAAGGAACAAAGTTTGGACTCTCGTCCCACGTCCCAAAGGCAAAAATATCATAGGGACGCGATGGGTGTTCAGAAATAAGCTTGATGAGAGTAGACGTGTGTCAAGAAACAAGGCAAGACTGGTGGCTCAAGGATTCAAGCAAGAGGAAGGCATAGACTATGATGAGACCTTTGCTCCTGTTGCTAGAATTGAAGCCGTTCGTCTCCTTATTGCCTTCGCCGCTCACAAAGGATTCAAGTTATTTCAGATGGACGTCAAGACTGCCTTTCTCAATGGAAAGCTAAAGGAGGAAGTGTATGTTGCTCAGCCTCCTGGCTTTGAGGACGCCTCTCACCCAGATCATGTGTACTACTTGGACAAAGCGCTCTATGGACTCAAGCAAGCCCCTCGTGCGTGGTACGACAGGTTTGCGTCCTTTCTTTTGTCTCATGGGTGCACTAGAGGTTCAATTGATAAAACTTTGTTCATAAAGAAAGTTCACAAGGACATTTTGATTGCCCAAGTCTATGTTGATGATATAGTCTTTGGTAGTACTAACATAAAGCTTGTAGATGAGTTCAAGTCCTTAATGAGTAGTGAGTTTGAGATGTCCCTCATTGGAGAACTCAATTTCTTCTTGGGACTTCAAATCAATCAACTCAAGGAAGGAACGCGCATTCACCAACAAAAATATGTCCGTGAAATGCTTGAGAAGTACGGGATGAACACGTCCAAACCTGTTGCAACCCCATGTTCTCCAAACTCGCGTCTTTACGCAGATGAACAGGGAAAGGACGTTGATCTAAAACTTTACAGAGGGATGATTGGTTCTTTGCTCTACTTGACCGCAAGCCGTCCCGACATTATGTTTGCCGTTTGCTTGTGTGCACGCTTCCAGGCAAATCCAAAGGAGTCCCACATGCAAGAAGTCAAGAGGATCTTTCGCTACCTCATAGGACGCGACGATCTTTGCCTTTGGTACCCCAGGAAGACGTCCTTCAAGCTTGTTGGCTACTCGGACGCAGATTATGCTGGTCACGTAATTGATCGGAAAAGCACTTTAGGAATGGCGCAGTTCCTTGGTTCATGCTTAGTCTCTTGGGGATCTAAGAAACAGAACTCTGTGGCGCTCTCAACTGCGGAAGCCGAGTACGTTGCTGCTGCTTCGTGCTGTTCACAAGTTATCTGGATCAAATATCAACTAGAGGACTACGGTATCAATCTTGAAACTATTCCCATTCGTTGTGATAACACAAGTGCTATTGAAATTTCTAAGAATCCTGTTTTTCATTCACGCACAAAGCATATTCATATAAGGCATCATTTCTTGCGTGATAATGTTGAACTAGGACTCATTAGTATGGAGCATGTAAGAACTGAAGACCAAATAGCTGATATTTTCACTAAGGCTCTTGATAGACGTCCCTTTGAGCATCTCAGGTTGCTCTTGGGGATGATAACTTTTAAGTAGCAAGTCCCGTTCTACTATTCCCTCAATGATTGGCTATGTTTTGTAGATTCTAAGTGTTTAAGGACTGTTATGCATTGAATTCATATTTGTAAGAACGCTAGTCTAAAACTTCATGTGTTTGCTACTTTGGAACGCCATTCAAATTTTCTCTATTTTGTCTTGAAAAGAGTATCCCCGATCACCCAACCCTCATTATAAGCCGAAATGATGGGAACTCTAAGCTTACCCTAGCCGAGAACTCCGCAAAAGCGTCCTATGAGCTTCACATTTCCTTTTACGGGACGTACTTGCGTTGTTCTCAACTGGTTCGAAAGGTAATCACAAGAACGGTAAGTTGTTTGTTGGTTTGCTTGAAGAGGTAAAATTTTGCTAAGTATAAGAGGACGCTCAGTGTTTGTTAGTAAGAATGCCAGTTCAGTTGTTGAAGAGCAGTTAAAGAGTCAGAATTTTGAACTTTTGAAAGTGTGAACAGTGACCGTTGCTTTTGCTCAAATCTTAAGGGGGAAGTTTTGCCACGCGTCGCACAGTAAAACAGTGTTAATTACCATTTGTGCCACCGCTTCCTCTATATAAGGCCAGAACAGTCGCAATCAAATTTATTACGCTCAACCACTTTCTCACTCTCAAAATTGCTCTGACTTCTCTCTAGAACTCCGGCGACTTTCTCTCTCTTCACTTCATCTGAAATCATGTCTCAAAGACAGTTGAACGTAGCCGGATCTTCCACCGGCGGGAAGCGTAGAAAGCTGGTGAAGTCCCACTACATAGAGAAGCCCAAACCCATAGTTCTCAATGAATCTCTAGTGGACTTTATCAACAGAAAGCCAAGGATGCTGTACAACTTGATAAGGGAACGCATGGCCAAACCTGATGTAAAGAATGACGCCGTCAAAACAAGGAACTACGAGCGGTTCATCGAACGGTTCGTCATTCAAGGCCTCCACAAAACCAATTACAAGGACTTGCCAGGACGGATGGACGACGTTCTCTTCTTTTCACAGTTTGGAGGTGAGAATCTGGGTCCTTTACTTGATCTTATCCCCGACCTCCATAACGCCGTTCTTCCCGATTTCCCGATGTACCCAAAGGACTCTTTGGCCTACAAAATGATTAAAGCAAGAGTGCCAAGTCCTTCTCCACCTCCTCCTGCCGTTCCTACCCTAACCACCAAAAAATTGCTGAAGCGTCCTGCACCATCTTCTCCCCCCACCAAATCTTCCCACCCCTTCTCCACTTTCAAACCGACGGAGATTGTGGACAAGTTCCCTTCCCACATAAAGGAGGGACGCTCCAAAAAGGTTCACGACCCTAGGCCCCTCAAAAAGGCCAAAACCTCCAGCGTCCCATCCTCAAAACCCCCCACAAAACGGCCAAGCTCCTCAAAAAGGCCGTCCAACCTGTCCAAAGAATCCACTCCTCCCCCTCAACAAATTTCAATAGTCCAACTCCCCACCCCTCCTCCGTCCCCCCAACCTTCAAAAGCAAATGCCCTAACCCCCTTTCCTCCCCGCACTCATTCGCCTCTAAATTTGGCCAATTTCCCAACTGCCCCGGCCCATATTTCCCCACCTAAGGACCCCGAGACCCCAAAGTCCCGCCGTCCATCCTCTGAAAGTGGCCCGGAGGAGACAGAACACTCCCTTGAGCACACTTTTCGCCGTAGGAAGGCTGGTGAAAAGCCCAGGGTTCTGCTAGCCAAGGACGTTCCTGCACAGATAGAGCACGTTCCCTCCTCCTCTTCCTCCTCTAGCTCATCTGAGAGCCAAAGAGGTACGCCCGCTCAGGACTCCCCTTTCATTGATGTTGTTGGGGATTCGAATGATGAAGCGGAAGGAGAGGTGAACGCTCTTGCTCAACAAATTGAGGACGCTGGTGAACACCAGGTCGCTCAGGAGAACGCCGAGCCAACTCTCTCTGAAGAGCTCGAGCGTGATGCTCAGAAGTCCCACCCTACACCCAATCTCTCCCCATCCTCAACCCATCCCAAGCACCACAAGAAAACCCCTCCCCCACAATCCAAACAGATTCCCAAGTCCCCGCGGACGCTGAGCCAACAACAACAGAAAATTAGATAGAGGCTCAGGACGCCGAGGGCACGTCCCAAAGACAGAATTCAGGTGCTGATCAAGCCACAGCTGGTGGCGACGCTGAAAGAGATTAAGGCACAGAGGACGCTCCTTCAAGGGCAAGCGCAAAAGGAAGAACGCTGATGTGGCCGTCAAAGTCCTTAGCCCTCTTATTTACTCTGAAGAGTGGCTAGCATCCTTCGACGATGAATCAGTTCAGGAGTTTCTCGAACTTCTGAAATTTCAAGGATGGCAGAACGTTGGACCAGCGCCGACAACTGTTGACAAGGAACAGGTAAAGGCGTTCTACAAGGATTTGCGCTACAAGGCAAAAGAAGGCTCCCTCCACTTCAAAATTGAAGGTGAGAAAGCTTCAGTGACAGAACGTCAAATGCGCTCCTTTCTTGGTCTTAGTCCTCGCAAGCCACCGTTCAATGCTCTTAGCTCACTTCCTGAAGGCGGCTTCGAAACGACTGATCAAGAACTGCCTTTGGTTGATCATGTCTTTCAAGGAAAAAGGCCGATGGGACTCGACAGGGTAGCTCACGTTCTGAGCAAGGTTGGCGCAATCATTCACTACTTCATTTGTCGCGCCATTCTTCCAAGGCAGGAAAAGCGTTCAATTGTGCAAACACACGATATAATCCTAATTGACGCTATCCTAGGACGCCGCCCAATCAACTTAGCCAGAATTGCTATGCAACATATGGCCAAGTGTGGAAGGAAGAGGCACGCCTTGCCGTACCCTGGTGTAGTGAAGGCGATTTTGCAGTCCCAAGATGCTTATGATGAGAACGCTCCCTCTGAAGAACTTGGTTTGAAATGGAATGCTAAGAAGAAACTCGTCGAGATAAGGCATAATGAAGAGCTGCCGTCTGTGCTCAAACAGTTAGAAGCTGAGGCTGAGGAAGCCAGAAAGAAAGCCGAGGAAGAACGCCTAGCTGCTGAGGCCGAGGCCGCAAGGCTTAATTCTGCGTCTCAAGAGTCTCCTCAGGACCAAGAGCCTGCTGTAGATCTTACAACTCTTGATCAATTGCTCTTAGGGCCTTCTTCTCCAACTCTTCCCACGGACGCTCCTTCATCCAGTACAGGTCCTTTGCCCCGTTCTGCTCCTGCCAACATCTCTCAGCATCCTCCAGCAGAACTCATGGGTGCCATTATGGATAATCAGTGCCTCATCTTCTTTGCCTTAAAGGACTTGTCTTCTGCGTTCGCCAAGGCTGCTGAACTTCAAGAGAAATTGCTCCAGTTTTATCAAGATCAGCGACGTTCTCAGTGATTGCCATCACCCCTTTAATCCCCTATCATTTTGCCTTTGCTTCTTTTGAACTTCAAACATTATGAGCTTGGTCTGTAATAACTCTAAGTTTGTTTGAATGGCAATTTCATTGTTTTGCTTGCATGTGTTTGTTTAAGCGTTCCACTGTCTTTAGTTATGTGTTTGTGCTAACGTCCTTATCACTTGTTATCCTTTTCGATGATGCCAAAAGGGGGAAGTGTAGTTTTGCAGAGATGCGCTATAAAATAGTTATCTAGAATAAGCAAGCGTTAAGGGGGGACTATTAAGTGAAAGGTCTAAAGAACGCTCATGCTAGAATAACAGAGGACGCTTAAAAACTTTTCTAGGACGCGACTCTCTCCTTAAAATCCAAAAGCTGGAGACTCAAAGATTGAAAACTTGTGCTCATTAAAATTTCTCTAAGTATTAGAGGACGCCTCTAAGTTTTCATGTATGCTAAGTTCCAATGTCAAAACTGTTTTGCTGAAGAGTTTGTCATCATCAAAAAGGGGGAAATTGTTGGGACGCTATCAAGAACGCTTGCGTACTTGTTAGTGTTCCACAGAACCGTCCTTAGTTTTTGATATGACAAACTCACTTTGATTCTAATAAAGTTGTCCAAGTGTTCAGGAACGCCAGTGATCAAAAGGACAACAAGTGTGTATGGGCGTCCCATAAGCTCAGGGACGCTAGCTAACAGGAAGTAAGGACCAGCTAGAGACTACTTGAGCAAGGACGGAGTCCCAAGCAAGTAGGAACGCAAGAAAGGAGTCCTTACTCACTAGCCGACAACATGACATCACTCGACAATGTTTGATCACCCAAGGACACGTGGAGACCGATCCTGTAGCGGAGTCCAACACTACGTGGCGGACGATCCTGTTGCAGAGTCCATCAACACGTGGCGGCCGATCCTATAGCGGAGTTCATCATACACAGCTAGATACAGGAAGCTTCCTCATCACCGCCCTACTACGTGGAGGAAGATCCTGTAGCCACGTCCACGAAGGGCATGACCGTCCCAGAGAAATGACGCCCTTCCCCAAGTCCTATAAATAGCCCCAAGGCATTTATTGTGACGCCAACGCTTTCAGGAATATTCAGAGAGAATCAGAGAGAAAGCGACTCACTCAAGAACACGAAGAACTAACTCAAGAACTCAAGAACAGTACTAGAACTTGTGTTAGATCGAGTGAGACTTGTAACCAAATCACAAAAACTGTTTGTAAGAGAAAATCCAAAAAGAGAGAAAGAGAGTTCTGCGAAGTACTGCAGAACGTAGGAATAGAGTCCTTTGATAGATTGAACTCGCTTAAGTTGTAGGCTTAGAGGAGTCCTTTACTAGTGGACTTAGGGAAAAGCTAAGTGCCAGAGAATTGTAAAGACTCGCCAGTACAACTGTAAGGACGTTCAATATAAAGGAAAGAACTATTCAAAAATCCGCCAAGGAGGTAGAAGTTTACACTCAAGGACTACTTGGTCTTGAGTGGTTCCTCTATAATTCACTGCGTTCATTACTTACCTGTTTAGTACTTAATTTCCGCTGCATTACTCAAGGACGCCCTTACTCCTCGTAGGGACGCCTAACCTAAGGACGCCTTTACCAAAGTAAAGGACGTCCCTCAGTATTAACGATCCAACAGCTGAGCTTATGGGACGCCCATACACACTTGTTGTCCTTTTGATCACTGGCGTTCCTGAACACTTGGACAACTTTATTAGAATCAAAGTGAGTTTGTCATATCAAAACTAAGGGACGGTTGTGTGGAACACTAACAAGTACGCAAGCGTTCTTGATAGCGTCCCAACAATTTCCCCCTTTTTGATGATGACAAACTCTTTAGCAAAACAGTTTTGACATTGGAACTTAGCATGCATGAAAACTTAGAGGCGTCCTCTAATACTTAGAGAAATTTTAATGAGCACAAGTTTTCAATCTTTGATTCTCTAGCTTTTGGATTTTAAGGAGAGAGTCGCGTCCTAGAAAAGTTTCTAAGCGTCCTCTGTTATTCTAGCATGAGCGTTCTTTAGACCTTTCACTTAATAGTTCCCCCTTAATGCTTGCTTATTCTAGATAACTATTTTATAGCGCATCTCTGCAAAACTACACTTCCCCCTTTTGGCATCATCGAAAAGGATAACAAGTGATAAGGACGTTAGCACAAACACATAACTAAAGGCAGTGGAACGCTTAAACAAACACATGCAAGCAAACAGTGGAATTGCCATTCAAACAAACTTAGAGTTATTACAGACCAAGGTCATAATGTTTGAAGTTCAAAAGAAGCAAAGGCAAAATGATAGGGGATTAAAGGGGTGGTGGCAATCACTGAGAACGGCGCTGATCTTGATAAAACTGGAGCAATTTCTCTTGAAGTTCAGCAGCCTTGGCGAACGCAGATGACAAGTCCTTTAAGGTAGAGAAGATGAGGGACTGATTATCCATAATGGCACCCATGAGTTCTGCTGGAGGACGCTGAGAGATGTTGGCAGGAGCAGAACGGGGCAAAGGACCTGTACTTGATGAAGGAGCGTCCATGGGAAGAGTTGGAGAAGAAGGCCCTAAGAGCATTTGATCAAGAGTTGTAAGATCTACAGCAGGCTCTTGGTCCTGAGGAGACTCTTGAGACGCAGGATTAAGCCTTGCGGCCTCGGCCTCAGCAGCTAGGCGTTCTTCCTCGGCTTTCTGTCTGGCTTCCTCAGCCTCAGCTTCTAACTGTTTGAGCACAGACGGCAGCTCTTCATTGTGCCTTATCTCGACGAGTCCCTTCTTAACATTCCATTTCAAACCAAGTTCTTCAGAGGGAGCGTTCTCATCATAAGCATCTTGGGACTGCAAGATCGCCTTCACTACACCAGGGTACGGCAAGGCGTGCCTCTTCCTTCCACACTTGGCCATATGTTGCATAGCAATTCTGGCTAAGTTGATTGGGCGGCGTTCTAGGATAGCGTCAATTAGGATTATATCGTGTGTTTGCACAATTGAACGCTTTTCCTGCCTTGGAAGAATGGCGCGACAAATGAAGTAGTGAATGATTGCGCCAACCTTGCTCAGAACGTGAGCTACCCTGTCGAGTCCCATCGGCCTTTTTCCTTGAAAGATATGATCAACCAAAGGCAGTTCTTGATCAGTCGTTTCGAAGCCGCCTTCAGGAAGTGAGCTAAGAGCATCGGACGGTGGCTTACGAGGACTAAGACCAAGAAAGGAGCGCATTTGACGTTCTGTCACTGAAGCTTTCTCACCTTCAATTTTGAAGTGGAGGGAGCCTTCTTTTGCCTTGTAGCGCAAATCCCTGTAGAACGCCTTCACCTGTTCCTTGTCAACAGTTGTCTTTACAGTTCTCTGGCACTTAGCTCTGATACCAATTGTTGGATCGTTAGTACTGAGGGACGTCCTTTACTTTGGTAAAGGCGTCCTTAGGTTAGGCGTCCCTACGAGGAGTAAGGGCGTCCTTGAGTAATGCAGCGGAAATTAAGTACTAAACAGGTAAGTAATGAACGCAGTGAATTATAGAGGAACCACTCAAGACCAAGTAGTCCTTGAGTGTAAACCTCTACCTCCTTGGAGGATTTTTGAATAGTTCTTTCCTTTATATTGAACGTCCTTACAGTTGTACTGGTGAGTCTTTACAGTTCTCTGGCACTTAGCTTTTCCCTAAGTCCACTAGTAAAGGACTCCTCTAAGCCTACAACTTAAGCGAGTTCAATCTATCAAAGGACTCTATTCCTACGTTCTGCAGTACTTCGCAGAACTCTCTTTCTCTCTTTTTGGATTTACTCTTACAAACTGTTTTTGTGATTTGGTTACAAGTCTCACTCAATCTAACACAAGTTCTAGTACTGTTCTTGAGTTCTTGAGTTAGTTCTTCGTGTTCTTGAGTGTGTCGCTTTCTCTCTGATTCTCTCTGAATATTCCTGAAAGCGTTAGCGTCACAATAAATGCCTTGGGGCTATTTATAGGACTTGGGGAAGGGCGTCATTTCTCTGGGACGATCATGCCCTTCGTGGACGTGGCTACAGGATCTTCCTCCACGTAGTAGGGCGGTGATGAGGAAGCTTCTTGTATCTAGTTGTGTATGATGAACTCCGCTACAGGATCGGCCGCCACGTGTTGATGGACTCTGCAACAGGATCGTCCGCCACGTAGTGTTGGACTCCGCTACAGGATCGGTCTCCACGTGTCCTTGGGTGATCAAACATTGTCGAGTGATGTCATGTTGTCGGCTAGTGAGTAAGGACTCCTTTCTTGCGTTCCTACTTGCTTGGGACTCCGTCCTTGCTCAAGTAGTCTCTAGCTGGTCCTTACTTCCTGTTAGCTAGCGTCCCTGAGCTTATGGGACGCCCATACACACTTGTTGTCCTTTTGATCACTGGCATTCCTGAACACTTGGACAACTTTATTAGAATCAAAGTGAGTTTGTCATATCAAAACTAAGGGACGGTTGTGTGGAACACTAACAAGTACGCAAGCGTTCTTGATAGCGTCCCAACACAAAGTATAAAGCAAGTAAGGTTCGATTCCACACGGAGACAAGTTATCTTTAGCAGAGAATTATGTGTCAAACAGAAGTAACAAAGGGGGGTTTTTAGGTTTTGTTCACACACTAACATGCAAAGCATAAGAATTCGAGAGTTTATCAATCAGTATTTGGAAACACTTAGGCAAACAAATATCCGCATTCGCTTGACAAGTTGATCATTGATTTCATTCAATATCTATGCAATGGAAATTCCAATTCCTTTTCAAAAGTAATTAATAGCACAACCAGATACTATTAACCCTAACTAGATAAATAATCATGAAACTATCAAGATTCAATCTAACTAGCAGCGTTCAACAACAGGAATATAATTGGATACAAACTCAGATAAAACAACCAGCTTTTACCCCAGAATGCAAATCGATTCTCTTATGCATATAACTAACACAACCAGATATTAGCACAATGCAGTTGCTACTTATGTATTAGAGATGCTCAACCAGAAACACTCTAAATCTAGCAATAACCTAATAACAATAAATCCTAGATGATCAGGCTAGAAATCATTGAAACAAGTCAATAGCAATTCAAGCAAGAGAAAAGATTAAATCCATGCAATCGATAAGGAATTAGAAATCTCACAACTGAATCAGAACGAACACTTCAATTGTCTGTCTAAACAAAGAGGCTTAGTTCTCCATAGGTCTTGAAAATACAAAATAATTCCAAACTCAAAAACTAGGTCTAAACAAAGGGTTCAAAAGCCCTTAAATATGAGAAAACATCTATCCAAAAATACATAAAAACCGGACCTAAAATAATATCCATAAGCCACTAAAATAAAACGCAGCGTTTAAAGTAGAAACTCGCCTCGGAAAAGGCAGCGGTCGCCGCTATCAAAGAAATGTTAGGTAGACACATATTAGGTAGTGTTTTAGGGCATGTTTAGTTAGGATTTTCATGGGTGTTTGTTCTAGTTTTAGTTAGTTTTGTTAGTTTGAAGAAAGATTCGGATATCTACACTTTGTTGTGGTTTTTGATTGTAGATGTGAAGACAATAAGTGTAGAGGAGGTGAAGCCAAAGCATTGGAGGAGGTAAGAAGGGAACCAAGACATGAGATTAGCCCCAAGAAGTGATGGGAAAAGAACACTTGGTTCCGGACTATGTATTGGAGTTGTTGTTTCGACACCTCTTGCTTGTAAGGGCTGGATCTAGAGATATGGTGGTTGGATTGGGCTGATTTTGGTGTCATTGGAAAGCTAACTCGAAGAGCTACGGTTCATCTTTTTACTCCGAGTCTAAATTCCAACTCGAAGTGGGTCAAAACAGCCTCTGAAGTGATACGTGACGACCAGTGTTGAAAGCGCGGGCAGGAGGTCCGAAAGCGCGCCCGCGTTTTAGAGGAACATCCCGAGTTCTTGGACCTGAGTCTCTGCCGTGAAAACGCGGGCAAGCAAACCAAAGCGCGCCCGAGTTTTCATGGGTCCAGTCCGCGCTTTCACCCGCGTCAGCGAGATTGATATTTTTGTATGGGCTTGGGCTTTTGGGTTGAAACTTGTTTTAGATAATATTTTTAGAAACCACTTAGATATATTTTTGGATATTAGTTTCTTGGTTTATATTCTCATAATTCTTTGACTTTGGATTGGTGATTGGAGACTTGGAGAACAAGAACCCTATGGGAAACTTTGTAAGCTTTTCCATGTCTTTTAGTAACTAATTCCTTTTGCTTAACTAGTTAATTGAAGTTGTGAACAAAGTATTATTGTGAGGTTTGATTGCTCTTAATTTTCCTTGACTAGATTGTTTTCTCTACGCTTAATTGATTATTTTCAGCCTAGGGTTTTATTAGCTTGATCACCTAATATGATTTCTAGGATGAATTACAACTAGATCTTTCTAATTACCGGTCGGTGTTAATTAGATCAAAAGTAGAACCTTTAATCAATCTAGGACTGGTAGGACTAGTTGATTAAAGAAGAGAATTCAATTGCATGTTATTTGGATGTCTAGTTGCTCTGAATACATGTTTCTATTGATGCTTGAGTCTTAATGCTGTTGTCAAGTTGAATCTAGGAGGTCTCTTAGGTTATTTGATAATTAGGGTTGTTAGTACCGGTCGGGCTAATAACTAGAATTGAAGTAGGATAATAATGCCATGAAGTTGGGTTATTAGCATTCCGCGATAGAGTAGTCAAGGTAAAGAAGGAATTTTGATAATCAATGATCAATAATCGAATTCGCAATGGATATTAACTGGTTGAGCATACTTCTCCCATATTTTACATCTCATCTTTGTTTTGCATTCCTTAGTTAGTTTAGTTATTAGATTCTTATTCAAAACCCCCTTTCCTGAGTAGCGTAACAATAAACATTGAAAACCTGAGTCTCTGTGGGATCGACCCTTACTTCCCTACTACATTCCTAGTAGGTAGTTTGGTTTATTTTGATCGGTATTAGAGCGACTAAAATACCGCTTATCAACGTTTCTTCGTTTCTTCATTCCAGCTTCAAGTGGTCTTCAGGGTACCTCGGCTCTTCCTCCTTTAACGCTCCAAACTCCAACTTTAGCACCTAAAACAAGACTAAAAGTATGCTAAAACCCCATCTAAATACACAACATAATTGTGTATATCACACATACAAACCGAAGAAAAACCGAACTTCAAAAGTTCAAAATCTGCATCTTTGAAACTAGTGACTTGTGACTCATCAATTAGTGACTAATTAATTAATTAGTGAAACCTACACTACACCATTCGGCCATGGATGCAAAGAGACTTAGGTTCACAACTTCAAGGTTCGAAATACAAGAATTCAGGAAATTGGTGTGAATGACGAACGACGGCTTGAACGACGTGAATCTGAGGCTTCAGCCGGTGTGAACGATGACGACTCTGACTCGAGGATATTAGGGCGAAGAACGATGGCGACGTACCAAAACCGGCGTGAACGACGAACCTTCTAATACTCCAATCGACTCCTCCAGGCTCGTAACAACCGCCGGTGACCCGGCGTGAACGACGGCGGCGAGAGGGCGACGGGCCGACGGCGTCAGCGGGCGAGCGAGAGAGCTTGGATTGGGGGAAGTTGGGGCTGGCGCTGGCGGCTGCTGGTGTGTCATGTGTGGGAGACTAGACAACTTAGGTTAGGTTTTTAGCCTTCAACCGAATGAAGAAACAAAGAAGGCTTTGGGCCTTTGGTTTAAGCAAACCTACAAAAGCAAGCAGCCCAGCCCACTACATAAAAAAAAATAAAAACTTTTTTTTTTTTTAAATTCGGTTTAAACCGAACTGAACCGATAATAAACCGAACCGAACCGAAACCGATATTTCTGAAATCAGTGGACCGAAAACCGAACCGAATCTTTTCGGTTTCGGTTCGGGTCGGTTCAGTTCGGTCGGTTCGGCTAAAATCTTCGGTTTTGGTCAGTTCATGAACAACCCTAATCGACACACTCAGTTTACTCTTGTTCTTGAGTTGTTCTTCGTGTTCTTGAGAAGCTCTCGAGAGTGTCTAGGAAAAGTCATCTCACCATAAATGCAGGTGAATGTATTTATAGTGAGTTGGGAAGGGCACCTTTCTTGGACCCTTTTGCCCCCGGCCGTCCTCTGCGAAGGATAAAAAAACGTTGCTTTCTCTAGGGTTGTACACTATTGTCTTCTTCCCAAAGTCGGCTCTTTGAATCACTAGGAAGCTTCTACGTGTTCCTTTGGGGTGATGTGGAAAGCGACATCCTGGCTTCTTGCTTCTTTGTCTCTGGCACACGAAGTTTCTAAGGATTGCATCTTGTTTGGTGATGTCATCTTTGTCGGATAGCCTATTTGAATTTGAACTTTGAACTTTGGCGCGTGTTCCTGCTTGTTAAGGATTGTGTCCTCATTTCGCGGAAACTCATTCTTGTTCTATCTTCAGTTCTTTGCGTCCATACACCTTAGGGACTGCTTGTCATTTTTTATCCTTTTTCATGATGAGCGTCCTTGTAAGTTCTTGAGACATAATTTGGACAAACATATTAGATCAAAGTTAAGTTTGTCATTATCAAAACTTAGGAACGACAATTATTGATCCGATGTTAATTATTGGTGTCCTTAACATCGTCCAAGCAACTCCCTATGGGGGCTCCTCCACAAACAAGCCGTCCTCCCTCTCTTATAGATCAAGTTGAGAAGATTCACGAAAAGGGTGGGGATGCTCCTGACCAATCCCAAGAGGAAAACTCCCAAGCCTAGGGAGGAAATGAAGAAAGAAATGATGAGGATGTTGTTGATCTTTCGAGCCAAGAAGAGGAGGATGAGGAAGAGGAAGAGGAAGAAGATGATGAGGAACAGAGTTGTCGAGTTCCTAAGTGGAAAGGAAAGAGGCAAAAGGCCTCTGAGGATCTCAAAAGTTTAGGCTCCCGCATCTTCTCCAAAAAACTCCTCATTGACAATGATGCCTTAGAGTTTTTAGAGCTGCTAGCATTCCAAGGTTGGGAAAACATTGGGAAGGATTTTACAGAGGTCGATCTAGAGCATATTAGACTCTTCTTCGACAACTTCCAAGTCTCCAAGCTGACAAAGGAGACCTTGCAAGGGACGTTTTCTATACGTGGGGACACATTCTCTATGGTTGAAGTAGTCCTTCACAAACTGCTAAAGTTGAAGCCATCTTCACCAGAAGCATTACACAATGTCCCTAGCAAGAACTTCAAGCGTTTTGATCAAGCTGAGACCCTCGCATGCATTTTCAGAGACAAAGTCCCTTAGACTTCAGATAGGTTTCCTCATGCTCTAACCGACACAGGAGTCATTGCGCATCACTTCATCGTTCGGATGGTCGTCCCCTTCCAGGAAAAAAATCTCTGGTTTAGATAAAAGATGTGATCATTCTGGATCATTTTCTAAGGAAGCTGCCCATCAACTTGCCTAGGATCATTTTAGAGCACATGACAAAGTGCACCTCAAAGGATCACTCCCGTTTCTTCCCTAATCTTGTGAAGTAGCTGATGAACTCATATATGAGTTAGTAGAGGAAAAATCCTTTGGCACCCTCTAGGAAGCTAGAAAGATTAGCAACATCAATGTCTCGAGGACTCACCTTCTAAAATCCAACAAAGGCAGTTGGAAGAATAGGCTGATGCTGCTAGTGCTCAAGTACAAAGAACCTGAGGCTCAAGACCAGGGCACTGGAGATTAGAGACAAGAGAATGTTGATGATGCTCTTCCTAATGATGATGTGAATAACTTCTCAGCTAAGGAACTGCTCGGCATCATGATAGAAAATAAGCAGAAAATGCTTGAGTCCCTGGATCAGACCAACTATCTTTTAAGGGAAATTAGGAAAGCCTTTCTGAGCACGCGTCGTTGATCACACTTCCTTTCTTCCCTTTCTACCTTGTGTTTGTTTGTTCATTTTGTGTAATTTTCTTTTGATCTCTTTAATACTCTCCTTCCGTATCAATGAATGAAGTTCCTTGCATTTGCTTGATTTTTCCCTAAGTGTTTATTGCTTTTGTTATGATTTTTTACTTACAATTTCTGCACTTGTTCTCCTTTTCAATGATACCAAAAGGGGGAAGTATAATTTTGTAAAGATGCGTTATTAAAAATTATCATACACTTGCATCTACATAGGGGGGATTTTTGGCCAAGTAATAAGAAAAATCCAAATAAAGGAGAAGTATAGTCCTTAAGTGAAAGTTTTTAGGAAAAGAACATGCTCTAACTCTCTCATGATAAAAATGTCAAAGGAAGCTAAGTTGTTATCGGTGCATGCATGCTTTATAACTTGTGATTTTGAATGAGAGTTTGTCATCATAAAAAAGGGGCAAACTTTTGGGACAGTGTTAGGAACGCTTATTTCACTAACAGTGGATCAATGATATCCGTTCATAGTTTTGATAATAACAAACTCTTTGTGGACTAACATTTGTTCAAGTGTTGGTCCTAGAAACATTTCTTAAGGGCTCTAATAATTGACAAAGGACACCAAGTGAATGCCATCCCTATACCATAGGGACACCTTAAAGTTCAATGCTTATCAAAAGTAACAAGAATGTGTTTCCTGCGAGATAGGGAAGTCGTTCTGATACGGAATTGCCAGCGTCGAGGGCTATTCTTGGGGTTGCGGAAGCTTTTCAGGATCTTGGGGGAGTTTCGGCTGCTGCTCTTGCTCAATCTTTTCGCTTCTCACAAACTGAAGGCTCGCCCTTGGATTGGAAGATCCAACAAGGGTTGAAACCTTAATGGTGTAAAGAAAGGGGCGGTTGGAGAATTGACGCCCGATGGGCCACCTGCGATATTCACAACGACGAATACCAATATGAGTAGGGTGAATTTCACGCAAGCTTAAAAATTTATGTAAATTGAGGTTCTTTTTAGTCATGCGAATTATGGAAAATTAAGAAGAAAGACGAGAGAGAGTAGAGTAGAGCGAGCGAGAGAGTTTGCGAGTAGGAGTTGCGAGACAACTCTACTCGGCTGGAGTGAGGATGATAGACGAAAGATGATGCTTGAATGATGATGATGATCGGCTGAATTGGTTAAACAAGACACGAAATTCTCCAAGAACAAGGCGCGAGCTTGGTTGGATTAAATCCCAGGAATTCAACTTGTAACGCAAGTCAAATTCCAAGGAAAACTAATCTGGTTTTTATTGAATGCAAGGGTTCGAATATATAGACACAAATCAGGCAAAGATTCTATCTTCTAACAACTTCCTAAGATAGATCTTTGCTTGGAAAGAAAGCTAGGAAAAAACAAAAGTTACTAGTGAAAAATAACAACCTAGAAAGTTACTAGTGAAACTAGTTTTTAACTAGTGAAAACTAACAACTTCTAACAAACTTCCATCTATCTTTGTATGGATGAATTGCGGCCCAAGTAATGTGAATTTCTGTCCGCCCTTAGCCATGCCGCGTCCATTGTGTGTGTAGGCCGCGTCCTTGGGCGTGTGTCTTCCTTGTGCCACAAGCTGTCCATACTTAGCTAAAAATAGAAGGAATAAAAGAGGCAAGTGCCAAAAATAGCAAATCTTTCTAATCCTAAAAATAACTCAAAGATAGGCATGCCCAAATATCAATTCGGGATATGAGAGATGAGGGTGGTCCATTGTGGCCCATGTGAATCGAGCATAGCTGGGATGCGCGCCAAAAGAACTCTTGTCGCTTTCTTTAGCTTCCGGGCTCGATCTCTAGTAATTGGTCCATCGAAGGGGACTCGGGCTAGGTCCTCGATCTCTTGCGGAGTCATTGGTGCATGGTTTGCATCATTCTCCTCCACTTGGCTACGAAGCGTCCTCGATTCGTCGTCGGAGTCATCATCGGGGACATAGAGGGATAGGTCCGCTACATTGAATGTAGGATGGACGCCATAGTCTCCGGGGAGGTCCAGTCGATAGGCGTTGGGGCCGATCCGCTAAGTGATGCGGAAGGGGCCGTCGCCTCTATCATGGAGCTTGGACTTGCGCTTGTCCGGGAACCTCTCCTTCCTTAGGTGCAGCCACACAAGATCGCCCACATCAAATTGCACATTCTTCCGACCCTTGTCAGCTTGGGCCTTGTATCGGGCAATCTTGCGTTCAAGGTGCAACCTAGTGCGCTCATGCAGCTTCTTCACGAACTCAGCCCTCTTGTGTGCGTCGAACGACGTCTTGTCCTTGTCCTTCATGGGCTGGGGCGTGAGATCCACCGGGGTCCTGGGGTTCAAACCGTACACCACTTCAAAGGGAGTCATCTTGGTTGCCGAGTGCACCGACCTGTTATAAGCAAACTCTACAAAAGGCAAACAATCTTCCCATTTTTTGATGTTGGACTTAATCATGGTGCGTAGCAAGACGCCCAAAGTCCGGTTAGTAACCTCAGTTTGACCATCGGTCTGAGGGTGACAAGAAGTAGAATAAAGCAATCTAGTACCCAATTTAGACCACAAAGATTTCCAAAAGCAACTCAAGAACTTAGCATCCCTATCACTAACAATGGAACAAGGAATACCATGCAATTTAACAACATGCTCGAAAAACAAGTTAGATATATGCACGGCATCATCAGTTTTATGACATGGAATGAAGTGAGCCATTTTCGAAAACCTATCTACCACTACAAAGATGCTATCTCGGCCCTTCCTAGTCCTAGGCAACCCTACAATGAAATCCATAGAAATATCTTCCCAAGGGCTCTTAGGAATAGGTAAAGGCTGGTACAATCCATGGTTAGTTAACTTTGATTTCCCTTTAGCACAAGAAACACAACCCTTAATGAATTTAAGCACATAATTCGACATCTTAGGCCAATAGAAGTGTTCCTTTAATCCCTGCAAAGTCTTTTCTAACCCACCATGTCCTCTAGTCTCATGCACATCTTGAACTAACAACCTACGATATGAAGATGAAGGTATACATAATTTTCCAACTTTGAACAAATAACCATCATCCACAAAGTAAGAGTCATATTCACCATGCGCAATGCAATAATTGTAAATTTTCCCAAAGAAATCATCATTAGCATACAATTCACGCATCATGGAAAAACCTAACAATTTTGCATCCAAGTGAGCTAGAAGAACGTACCTACGTGATAGAGCATCGGCTATCACGTTTTCGGTTCCCTTTTTGTGTTTGACCACATAGGGGAACGTCTCCCTGAACTCAACCCATCTAGCATGCCTTCGGCTGAGGCGAGATTGGCCCTTGAGATACTTGAGTGCCTCGTGATCGGTGTGAATCACGAACTCCTTTGGCCATAGGTAGTGTTGCCAAGTCTTAAGAACCCATATCAAAGCATAGAGTTCCTTGTCATATGTGGGGTAATTAAGCTCGGCGCCACTAAGCTTCTCGCTGAAGTAGGCAATGGGTTTCTTCTCCTGCAAAAGCACGCTACCAATCCCATAGTTGGACGCATCACACTCGACCTCAAAGGTCTTAGTGAAGTCCGGCAGTTGGAGGACGGGTGCGTGGCTCAACCTGTCTTTCAAAGTTTCAAAGGCGGTCTCATGTTGCCTTTTCCACTTAAATTCTGCATTTTTCTTTGTTAGCTCATGTAAAGGCGAGGCAATAATGGAAAAATCACGCACAAATCGCCTATAGAAACCAGCTAATCCTAGGAAGGATCGAACCATAGTTTGAGTGGTCGGTTGAGGCCACTCTTGTATGGCTTTCACCTTACTATCATCAACACGCAAACCACTACTAGACATGACAAAACCAAGGAAGATAGTAGAAGATGAGCAGAAATCACACTTAGCAAGATTAGCAAACAATTTCTCCTTCCGAAGACATTCAAAAACTGCATGCAAGTGTCCTATGTGAGCATCCAAGGTTTTGCTATAGACTAGTATGTCATCAAAGTAAACCACAACAAATTTACCTAGAAAACTGCGTAAAACATGATTCATTAAGCGCATGAAAGTACTAGGAGCATTAGTCAAGCCAAAAGGCATTACAAGCCATTCATACAATCCATATTTTGTTTTGAAAGCAGTTTTCCATTCATCACCCTCTTTCATTCTAATCTGATGATAGCCACTTTTAAGGTCAATTTTAGAGAATAAAATCGATCCATGCAACTCATCAAGCATATCATCCAAGCGAGGTATAGGGTGGCGGTATTTTACCGTGATTTGATTGATGGCTCTGCAGTCCACACACATACGCCATTCGCCATTTTTCTTGGGTACGAGGATCACCGGCACCGCGCATGGGCTGAGTGACTCACGTACGTACCCCTTCTCCATGAGGTCCTGGACTTGGCGTTGTAACTCCTTGGTCTCCTCGGGGCTGGCGCGGTATGCAACTCGGTTTGGAAGAGATGCGCCAGGCACCAAATCGATTTGGTGCTCAATGCCTCGAATGGGGGGAAGACCGGGGGGAAGCTCTTCGGGAAAGATATCCTGAAATGTATCTAAGAGAGAAGTGAGCTGCGGAGGCAGATTAGACATATCAATATTCATTAAACACAAATCTTTTCGCACAAGAAGGATACAAGAGGTGCCGCCCTTAAGAGCGACGGACACATCCCGAGGGTGCGCCACAAAACATGGGCGTTGCTCAACGCCGCCTGCAATGGCTGGCTTGGAGACTTCATGGTCAGCAGCTTTGGGTCTCCAAGTGGTGGATGAAGGCGTGGAAGAAGGTGGAGAGGGGCGTCCCTGGGGCGCGCGCTTCGTCGGAGGCACATACGCCTGCGTAGGCGCACCGGACTGTGGAGCGGGCCGATTTGGATTCCCTCGTGCGTTCTGGCTCAAAATTGGTGGAGAGTTGGCACACTCAGTATGTGAGCCACCCACCAAATTTGAGCGCAATCCGCCTTCCTGTGGCGTCTGAGGCACTCCGAGGCACAATTGAGGCACCGGCGCCGCTAGGGGGCCGCTGGAGTGCCTTGGTGTGCTTCTGCGGGGGGCGACCTCCATTTGGCCTTAAATTTAGTGGAGGCTCCTGAGATGTTGTAGCGGAGCGGTCCACCAAATTTGGGGTCATTCTGACACCGTTTGCCCGGGGGGCCTCACGTGGTGCCGTGGGCGTAGCCGCCGCCTGGCGCGCTGCGTCCTCTTTCGCCTTGGCTTCTCGAATTGCCTTGGCCTGATTTCTAAGTACCTGGTCCTGCAAAACTTCCTGTGTAGACATGGGTAGAAGAGTAATCCTCCTCCCGTTGTGGTTAAAGCAATATGTATTAAGGTAACCATCATGAATGACCTTCTTATCAAATAACCACGGTCTTCCTAGGAGTATATGCGTACAATCCATGTAAGTCACATCACAAATCATGCTATCATTATAAGGACCTATGCAAAACTGGACGGTACATTGGTGAGTTATCAAATTTTTATTATTAGAGTCGTTTATGCCATTTAATGAATATGAAGTTGATCTTTTCGTAGTGTTCAATTTTAACATGTCAACAACTCTTTTATTGATCAAATTGCAACAACTACCACTATCTATAATGGCACATAACGACTGACCTAGCACACTCAGACGAGTGTGGAAGATGTTCTCCCTTTGGTCGGTAGGAGGAGACTCTTGGAGGTGTAAAGCACGCATGGCGACACAAGCTAGGGGCGGGTTGGTCGCGTCAGGTTCGACTTGTTCCGCGTCGCCATCGTCAGCATAGTATGTCTCCTCCTCCACTTGAACGAAGCTTACATCCTCGGGGAGCTCGTCGCCTTCCGAGACGTAACCTTGGTCCGTGTAGAGAACTTGCTTGGCGTTGGGGCAGTCCTTGGAGACGTGCCCACGCCCTTGGCACCGAAAGCACCGGATGTCACGCACTCGTTCCAATGGTTTAGAAGCTGTGGAAGAGGCGGTGCGTGAGGATGCTTGTGCCGAGCCCTGAGATGGTGCCTTGGTGGTGTTGGAAACACCCCTGGGCTGAGAAGAAGAAAGATTAGTAAACCCATAATTTGAAGAGTTAGGAAAGTACCGTTTTTGGGCGGGAAACTGCGTCTTTCTCTTCTGGAGCTGGTTATGAAGCAGCTGAGCTTTTTGGACGAGTTTGAGTACGTCCGTGATGGAATGGATCTCCAATGTCTCCCGAATTCGTTGGTTAAGGCCAGCCAAGAATTGGGTCCTCATGGACCGTTGCGATTGGTGGATGTTGGCCTTGTATGTGAGCTCCTCAAGCTTGTCAAAGTAAGCAACCGGGTCGCGGTTTCCTTGCCTACATGACGCTACTCGGAGTCTCATCGTCTCTAGATAGTCCTCGGGGACATGCTTCTTCTTGAGTAAGAACTTGAGCTGGGGCCATGTCTCGACGGGAGGCAAGCCTTGCCTATAGCGATCCGCCTTCGTACGCAGCCACCAACTCTTTGCTTGGCCGGTGAAGTGCACTGTAACAACGCCGACTCTTTCATGTTCAGCATAGCGGAGGAAGTCGAGGACGTTGTCGGTGCTCTCCTCCCACTCGAGGTACTTTTCAGGGTTGTAAGTACCGTCGAATGGAGGAATCTTGATCTTCACATCGCCTTTGAATAGGGAGTCACCCGCGTCCTGGTACAAGAAAGGACGTCGGCCACGCCCATAGGCGCGGGGCAACTCCGCGGGTTCCTCCTCCCACTCCTGGTAGAAGTCGTCGTAGGGCCTCCGGTATTCCTGTGGTGGAGCATATTGGAGCTCGTCCAGAGGGTCCTCGACGCCAGGGAGGCGCGCAGCAGCAGGGCGCCTGAGAGGATCCGGGTTGTGTCGAGCCCGTTGGTGGTGTTGAGGGCCAGACGACAACCTTGGATCGTGGGAGTAGTAGCTCTGAGGATTGTCCTTGAAGCTAGCAAGAGTGTCGGTGTGAAGCTCTTGCACGAGAGGCGCTTTGCCTCTAGAGTTGGAGCCGGACGCCACTTGAGTTGATGGAGGGGGCGTCTTCTCCTTGGAGGTGGGGGGCTGGCCAGGCTTATGAGGAGAGCCACTCGATGGGAGAAGAGTGTTGAGGTGCTCTTTCATAAGTTGCCAGCGGGACTCGAACATGGGTTCCATGGCCTTTATTGCTTCGGCCACGGTCTGTTGCACCAAAGAGGGAAGCCGCTCGTTGAGCTGAGTGGTGACCTCATCGACCACAAGCGTGATGGTCGCATTGCTGGGGTCGATGTTGTCCGGGGGAGTAGGGGAAGTAGGATCTTCAGCCATGGTGCCTGCACAAGTAATGCAAACGCGGCAGCGACAGGCAATATAGTGGTAGAAACACCGAGTAATGCAAGGAGCAACAAGATATTTCCACAATCAGTTAGTGAATGAAAGGACAAGCTAGGGACCCTATAGATCAAGTAGACATGCACTCAAAGAGATGAATCGGATATGCAAGATGACAAGAAATCAAACAAAATTCAATCGCAAGTCAACTACTTGAATCAAGCATAAAGGGCATTCACAAGATGGTGATAGTAATAAGCATGACAATATGCATGAAAGGCCAAAAAGAAATGGGCTATCAATGTGCACGTAATGAGATGCGAATTACTAAGACGCTAGCGCACGGTCCAATCAAACAAGGGGATGCAATGCAAATTCCGGTTTTAGGCACAACAAGCAAAGCATACAAGTGGGGTGAAAGAATGCTTGAACTAGGCAGGGTAGATCGAATTGAGCATGCAATCACTATGAGCAAGACAAGAGAGCAATGAAGCTCTCGGCAAGAGGCTGTTTTTTTTTTTTAATTAAAAAACGAAATTAAAAAGCATGCAATCAATGGAAACAATTCGATTTATACTACCAATGATACAACCTAGAAGCAAAAATAAAAAGAAAGGGAAAAGGTGTGATTTTTAGTGGGAGAAATAGGGACAAATTGCAGTATTAATCATGTCATCAAAACCAACCAAGTATGCAACCCACAATGACTTAGAGCGCAAGTAATGAGCATGCAAACATGGAGAATTAAGAAATCAAGTCAAACTATGCAATATCATCCAAAACAAGTCAATGAGTAAACACAATCTAGCATGATCTTAACTAAAGCAAGAAACTTGGAAAGCAAGAAACAAGCCAAAATCACGAGAGGGGGGGTGTGAATCCACTCGTGCGAGCCTAGATGGCTAGGGTAAGGTTCGGTTTTTGTTTTTTTTTTTTGTATGGAGGATGGCCGAATGGAGTCTAAGGTTTGGGTGGTGATTTTGTGGGAGCAAGTTTCAAACTTTTGGGACAAGCAAGGTAAAAACTGATTGTAAAAGCAAATTGAAGCAAGAACTTGGCAAAACAAGGTAGTCTCTGAGTACCACTTGACACGGAATTGCCAGCGTCGTGGGCTATTCTTGGGGTTGCGGAAGCTTTTCAGGATCTTGGGGGAGTTTCGCCTGCTGCTCTTGCTCAATCTTTTCGCTTCTCACAAACTGAAGGCTCGCCCTTGGATTGGAAGATCCAACAAGGGTTGAAACCTTAATGGTGTAGAGAAAGGGGCGGTTGGAGAATTGACGCCCGATGGGCCACCTGCGATATTCACAACGACGAATACCAATATGAGTAGGGTGAATTTCACGCAAGCTTAAAAATTTATGTAAATTGAGGTTCTTTTTAGTCATGCGAATTATGGAAAATTAAGAAGAAAGACGAGAGAGAGTAGAGTAGAGCGAGCGAGAGAGTTTGCGAGTAGGAGTTGCGAGACAACTCTACTCGGCTGGCGTGAGGATGATAGACGAAAGATGATGCTTGAATGATGATGATGATCGGCTGAATTGGTTAAACAAGACACGAAATTCTCCAAGAACAAGGCGCGAGCTTGGTTGGATTAAATCCCAGGAATTCAACTTGTAACGCAAGTCAAATTTCAAGGAAAACTAATCTGGTTTTTATTGAATGCAAGGGTTCGAATATATAGACACAAATCAGCCAAAGATTCTATCTTCTAACAACTTCCTAAGATAGATCTTTGCTTGGAAAGAAAGCTAGGAAAAAACAAAAGTTACTAGTGAAAAATAACAACCTAGAAAGTTACTAGTGAAACTAGTTTTTAACTAGTGAAAACTAACAACTTCTAACAAACTTCCATCTATCTTTGTATGGATGAATTGCGGCCCAAGTAATGTGAATTTCTGTCCGCCCTTAGCCATGCCGCGTCCATTGTGTGTGTAGGCCGCGTCCTTGGGTGTGTGTCTTCCTTATGCCACAAGCTGTCCATACTTAGCTAAAAATAGAAGGAATAAAAGAGGCAAGTGCCAAAAATAGCAAATCTTTCTAATCCTAAAAATAACTCAAAGATAGGCATGCCCAAATATCAATTCGGGACATGAGAGATGAGGGTGGTCCATTGTGGCCCATGTGAATCGAGCATAGCTGGGATGCGCGCCAAAAGAACTCTTGTCGCTTTCTTTAGCTTCCGGGCTCGATCTCTAGTAATTGGTCCATCGAAGGGGACTCGGGCTAGGTCCTCGATCTCTTGCGGAGTCATTGGTGCATGGTTTGCATCACGTTCTTAGCGAGAAGGAAACAAGCATGCAAAAGAATTCAGTTCAAATTCAGATAAGTCTAGACTGCCAACACAGAGTAACAAAAGGACCGTGGCAGTCCCTCAAAAGTATCAAATATTAGAGACAAAACACATAAAACCAAGACGTCGTTTTCGACAAACTCATCCCAATGTACACATGACGTCTACTTTACAAGAAGATAAGTTTTCATAGCTATACAGCGTTGGGAAAGTGAGGCTATCCGAGGAAAGCTCTAAGGACGTTAGAACGTCAAAAGTGTCCGGAAAAGAGCTAGCTTCACATCGCATATAAATACACCCTTGTGTATCATATGTGATGTGATTTCTTCTAGATTTTCTCTCACATAAGAAATACTCAAGAATACCAAGAACAAGTGAGAGACAGTTTGAGCATGATTGAAGAAGAAGTCCACCACGAACATGCAATCCAATTCATACCTAGGGATTGAGTTTCCTAAGGAGTAGGGAGTTCGAATGAAGTTTGATTAAACTATCTTTGTTATTGAGTTAAGCTTACGAATGGTTAGGGCTAAGAGAGTACAATAGTGATTATATAAGAACGGACTCTTGTAGATCAGAAAAGTTTGTATTCTGCCTTGTAATAGCTGTAAGGACTTAAGTAATAAAAGAAATGAAGTCATTCAAAAATCATCTAACCGGAGGTAGATGTTTATCCATTAGACTAGTTAGTCTAAGTAGGGTTCTTCTATCAGGAAGGCGTCCCTAGATTTCAATTCCCGCACTTAAGTTTTTATTATGTTAATCTAATTTTAAGAATCGGAATATATATATATGTATTAGTTCTAAAAATCTCATCTAGGTTATATCAAGGCATGAGGCGATGCTTTAGTGTCCATTTAGGGTTGGTTGTCTAGATGCTAGACAACCCCTCTTTGTCTAGCGACCATTTAGGAGCCGTTTGGTATGAAGGTATCGGGTATGAAGGTATGGGGTTCCCATACCTGGTGTTTGGTAGACTGTTTTTATGTTTTCAAACCCATACCCGAAACCTGATATGTATGGGCTTTTCATACCCTTTCCCACCCTTGGATTTGAGAATTCATTCCGCCTGGAATGAAATTGAACTCTCATCCTCTCTTGCCCTTTTCCAGTCACGTAAAACCCCTCATCTCTCTGACCCTCATCCATTCACATAGTAGCTTATCCTTCTAAAAATTACAAGGCAATTCTCCAATCTTCATGAAATCATCTTCTTCTACAACCCAAATTAGGGTTTCAATTCATGAAAAACTAGTACAAACCCCATACCATGTACGGGTAATGTAAATATAAACCTGATTAACTGATTCGAGATTGAATTTTGACACGAATTCGTTTTTAACTCGAGAATTTACAATTCAAACACAATAGACCCGACTTCGAACTTATTGACCTACATATGTACTTTAAGATAATTGTATTTAACTGTTCATATTTATATTATTATTATTATTTTATATACTATTAACATATGATGACATGAGAAAGTTTTTTCACTATTTCTCAATATTTAATAATGACAAAACGTATACTAATTAATAGAAAAGCATAGTTAAGATATAAAAAATTTAACTGATTGTTTTTTATTTGTATAAGGATATAATGTTACAAAAAACATGTTAGGAGAAATATTAAGATATAAAAAATGAGATAAGATATCAAGTGAATATAAGGTAATTGGATAAGATATAAAGTAGATATATAAGGAAATTCGATAAGGTATATAAAGGTAAATTTTAAAACAATGTTTTTCATTCAAATTGAGTGCAGTGGAGTAAAATTAGTTTTTAAGAGGAAGTTAGTCTAAAACAGTAGCATGGATTTTTTTTAATTAGTATTGAAATATTGATCTACAATGAAAACTTGCAAATTGAAAGTCAATTCGGTATACACAAGAAAGAAAAGTCTCGTATAGTCAATTGTTTGTTGTAGTAAAAGTCTTGATCAATCTGTAGTTATATATTGATTGAGTTTTAAGAGTTAAAACTGTTCTTTATTTTGTTAATTGGGTGTTTTTTATTTTTACGAAATTGTTCAATATTTTTCGATGTTTGGAGTGCACTTCGGTTGAAAAGGAAGAAGAAGGAGTTTTACAAGAACAAATTAACCATATTTACAAAATCATTCCAAATTTCATGTTTTACAATACCAAACACTAGGTATGGGTTTGAACTGCATTCCTAGATAATAACCAAATACGTGTCTTCAGGAATGAAATTCCAACCCCATACCTCATACCATACCCAAACCCAAATTTATACCAAACGCCCCTTTAGTGTTTTTGAAATATTTTTTTTGATTAAGGGTAACTATTAGTGAGAGTTGAACTGAAAATCTCTAGATACTGTACTATCTTAGAGGCTGGGGTTTAATCGATCGATTAAATGTGCTGAATAGAATTTCATTAGCTAACTTTTTTTGGTGGAAGAATTTCATTAGCTAACAAGCGTATATACATTTCCGTCTTGCTTTGCACGAGTGCATTATTGTTCATTTTTCTGGTCGGAAAGTGCATTATTGTTCATAATAATAGCATCATGTCAAACGAACCCGAGTTATCATTTGCAAACAGTAAATGGCATACTGCCAACAAAATTCCTAAATCTAAATTCAAAAGCAATTACTAGTTGAGTGGCATTGCTTAAAAAAGTATAAATAACCTCAAAATAGGTTAATGTTTTTGGTAAGAATGGTAGAAGAAGTCAAGCTAGGCAGTGTGAAGAAGTTAGCACCGCTCAAAATTGAGGGTGTAATTCTTTCATAAAAAAAAAGAGGGTGTAATCCGAGTGTGTGAAATCCACGAGGAAAAAATGAAACGGAAATTTGTTAGAAGTGCAGCAGACTTGAGGAAACAAATGGGAAGGAAAGAGTTTCGTGGGGGTGGTGGTGGTGGTTGAACAATTAATATAATAAAATAATGGGCCATCTGGCTGACGTGGGTAAAAGCAAACAAAAACACACAGTAAAATCCCCAAAACTACTCCTATCTAGTACGGCTTCTTAGTATACGGAGTAGTATAATACAGATATTTGTTTTTTAAAGAAAAAAAAAAGAAGAAAAGAGGGGAAACCCCAAATTACCAAAAACCAAAACGAAGCACAAAACCCAGATCGAGAGTGCCGGGAGGTGCGGGGGGGCTTTTCGGGGCCATGCCATGAGGAATTGAGGCAACAACCACGCAGGGGTTGGGCATGGGAGAATTGGGCATCCTCAGATTCCTCATCGCCCATTTCCAGGAACTCTACAACGACTTCTCCTCCTCCTCCAATCCCACCACGCCCTTCTCTCCTCCTCTTCCTCCTTCCTCCTCCTCTCTCTCCTCCGATTCCAGGTATCGTCTGCTCTGTCCCCCGCTTTCTCCCTCTCAAACCCTAGCTTTGCTGTATTATGCCACCCAAACCCTAGCTTTGCTAATTGCTATTGTTTCTGCTTCTTTCTGCTTTAGCTCGCCTAATCTACTAGCTCAGATGATTCAATTTCGACTGTCAGCATGCTTTATGTTTCTATTTTTGCCCTTTTGATTGTGCCAATTGGAGTTTTACTTGTCTAGGTTAGTTTTCTTGAATCCAATTGTTGCTGATTTGTCTTAGCTTTCCTCCATGTAATGCTCCAAATGCTGTGCTCTACTGCTGTCTGCATCTCTTGGCTTTTACATGTCTTTAGGAATATCTGGATTATATATGACAATGCCTACTTAATTGTTAAGCATCATTTGAGCCTAATTGCTGAGAAAGCACTTGACTTGACCCCATCTATGTTTGGAGTTTGTACCTGATCCTTCATTGAGAATCTAGTCTGCATTATGTTGCAACTTTTGGTGAAGCTATCTTACATAATTACCAAAACATATCTTGCTTTGTGCAGATGGTGTTTCCTTGAGGTTGATGACAGTTCTATGGAGGCTACACCAAGCAATACCATCACACGGTCTGTGAAATCCGGAGCTTCCAAAATGAAGGACCCTCATAAGCCTCCAGAAGCTAAAAGGCCCCGCAAAGAGCGCCGGTCAAAGCCATCTGCAACGCCCATCTCGGTTGACCTCATGGATGACCAGCTGTGGAAGGAGTTCCCAGAGGATCTCTTAGAAGCCGTGATTGCTAGACTTCCCGTCTCCTCATTCTTTCGCTTCCGCTCTGTCTGCAGACAATGGAATTCCTTCCTAGAATCCCAAAGCTTCTCACAACAATGCTTTGATGCGCCAAAAACCCAGCCTTGGTTCTATACCATCACTCATGAGAGTGTAAACACCGGTTCCATATACGACTCCTCCATGAAAAAATGGCGCCATCCATCCAACACTTCGCTCCCGTCTAAGGTAATCCTCTTACCGGCCGCTTTTGCAGGAGGGCTCGTCTGTTTCATTGATATAGGTCACAAATACTTCTACGTGTGCAACCCCATCACCCAAACGTGGAAGGAATTGCCCCCTAGATCCGTGAAAGTCTGGTCCCGCATTGCCATAGCCATGACCTTGAATCCAGATTCTGCTTTAGGTGGTTACAAGATTATCTGGGTGGGCCGTGACGGCGATTACGAAGTCTATGATTCCTTAAGGAACTCATGGACTTGTCTCGGAAACGTTCCCTCCAACATCAAACTCCCGCTCTTGCTGAATTTCAGGTCTCACGCGGTCTCTGTTGGCACGACCGTCTTTTTCCTGTGCTCGGATCCTGAAGGGATAGTGTCATATGAGATGGAGAAGGGGATTTGGAGTCAGTCAGTCATCCCGGTCCCGCCAAACTCAAGCGACCATAGTCTTGCTGAGTGCGGGTCCAGGGTCATGCTGGTGGGCTTGCTGAGCAAGAGTGCGGCCACGTGCGTATGCGTGTGGGAGCTGCAGAGGATGTCGCTCTTGTGGAAGGAGGTGGACAGAATGCCAAATGAGTGGTGCTTGGAGTTCTATGGCAAGCACGTCAGGATGACCTGTCTTGGAAACAGGGGATTGCTGATGCTGTCGCTGAGGTCTAGGCAGATGAACCGGATCGTTACGTATGATGTGGCGACTCGGGAGTGGTTGAAGGTTCCGGGGTGCGTCCTTCCTCGCGGGAGGAAGCGCCAGTGGATCGCTTGTGGTACTGCCTTTTACCCTTGCCTTATTGCTGCCCCTTGATTTTTCAGCTATTGCTTTTCTAATTTGCAGCCTTCTATTTACTGTGGGTTAGGGACTTGACAATGTATGAGCCTTGGGCCTAACTGGTGTTATTATTCTTGTTGGTTGTATGTGTCTGGAGACGTTTTCAATTGTTGTACAAACAAATGGAACTTCTATTTTTGTTGTTTGTGCTGTTTTGTAATAATGTCTGTTAAGAATGCTGTCTTTACTAATAACCTATTTACATGTGATTTGCCCTACTTGATTAGGGGATTTAGAATAGAAACCGCCTTAAGGTGCACTCGTATTTACTACCTAGACATTTATACTAATGTAGTATAAAGCAGAGTAAATGTTTTTGCAATTTTTTTTACCATGCGTAATATCTATAATAAAATAATTCATTATATCCTTCTTTATACAATAAGTTGTAATCCTCTAAAAAAATGATTTTTTCACTCAAACAAATAATCTAGATAAAATCGGAAAGTAATTTCTGAAATTATTTTTTTACAAATATAAAATATGTTTTGAATATAATTCTAATTTTTGATAATTTTAAATATAATATAGCTTTTTGAAAATAAGATGATAATTTTTGATATTATCAACTTGTGTTTTGAAGTTGCTAATATGAAACCATTAAATATAATTTTACATTTGTATTCAACGTGGTGAAGTTGATAATATCAAACCAACAAGATGCACTCGATATTCTTGATGGATCCATGGATTCAAGTATGTAAATGATAACGATGTATGAATCTACAAACAAGGAGGAATTCACTCTTATCAGCCTAAGCTTTGGATTGAAAGTGTGTGTAATCTTAGAAATGAGTACAAGTGTTTTTTAAATAGAAAATGAAAGTAAAATAGCTAATCCTAACGGACCATCTCTTAAGTTAAAGAGAGGTGAGCCCATAATACTTAAAATATCAACACAAGTTTTGGAAAGTACAAATAAAAGAAACTTGCTAAAAATGGAAATAATAAAAAGAAGATAAGCACATGGCATAGGCCTTGGCACTTGTCATCCGAAGGTTATGTGCGCAAGCGGCGAACTCGAAGTTGATATTGGCATGGGCACAAGCATGAGTGCCACAGCTCATGTGATGTTTCGGCAGCTCATGGAGCCTTTTGTTTAAGGGTCCGATTTTTTCTAAGTCCGATGAATTTTAATTTATATGATCAGATCCTTCTTTTTCTATGCCCTTATTATTGTCCTTTCAAGTCTGTCTCTGTTAGAAAACCGAGTTCGTGTTTTGATGGTTCCAAACCGAAGAGGTTGTCGAGATGAGGTCGCCGACCTCAGTTCCCAGAAGCGAAGCGCGTGCGGAAATTGCAGAAAAGGAAATAGCGTGTTTTCTCTTATGGAATCACGAACAACATATTCAGCAGCTTGTTTAAGGCAAGGACAAGATCATAAAGATGGAAAATCATCAAGAGATCAAGTAAGATATTGAAGATGATTTTATCATGGCTTAGGATTATATTTTAGGAAAGATCTTGTGAGGATTGTGTACGATTCATGCCTTAGTCGTTTGGGTTGAATTGTGCAGCAATATTCTTGGTTCTATTTATACATTTCATGCATACACTCTAGGAACCAAGGAGCAAGAGCGAACATTGTAATTGTGAGTGTTTGGTGAGTGAGACCGTGGGATTCGATATTAGGAGGTTGAGTGTTGAGCGAGATTGTATTGAGTGAGGATTAGGCTAAGGCAAGAGTACTTGCTAGAGTGTGTGAGATTCACATCTAGAAGTAGGAACACCTTGTAATCCAAGAAAGCATTACAAGCGAGCAAAGTGCTCTTCAAGTCCCTCTAGGTTGAAGCTTAGAGGGCAAGTGGTTTTTCTCTATACAAACTAGTTGGTTTGTAGAGAGTTTTCCACTATAACTCCTTGTGTTCAAACCGGTAACATATCAGTCTTTCTTGTGTCTTTATTCCGCTGCATAACACTAGTTGTTAACTCTGGTCGCCGACATCGTAGGTGTCAACGACCTCAAAAGTACTAATTGAGATCCTACAATTGGTATCAGAGCTTTGGCTCTAGATTTTTCTAGTACTTTGTAGGAAAGATGTCTACCACCAACACCGCTATCAATGACTCCTTCTGGAAACCTCCAGTACTCAAGCCCGGAGAGTACGATTGGTGGGTGAAACAAATGCAAACCCACATTTGCTCTTTGGATGGACAACTTTGGAAAGTGATTTCCGTTGGTCCTGAGAAGTTCCTTAAAGCTGATGGAAAGGAAAAAGAAGTCACGGAGTATTACGACGTTGACTTCAAAAAGCTTGAGAAGAATGAGCGTGCTAAGAAGGTTTTCCACCACGCTTTGACCAGTAGTGGTTATTGGCTGCAACAGTGCTAAGGAGATCTGGGATGCTATCAAACGTCTCCATCAAGAAAATGATGATGTCAAAAAGGACAGAATCATAACCCTTGAGTGAGAATATGAGAACCTATTCCAAGGGAAGAATGAGTCCCTCCACGACTACCACTCCAGATTTCAATCGGTGGTCAATCGGCTAGAGTTCCTTGGAGAAAAGCTTCCTCAATGGAAGCAAACAAACAAGCTGATTTTGGGTCTCAACAAAAAGTATGATGGCATGGCGACTTCTCTCTTGTCTCAAAAGGACACGAAGTCGATGACCGTGGAGGATGTGATTGGTCAACTGACCATGCTCAGAGGTATCCAACAAAGAAGAGAGGACAGATTTGACTCTGAAAAGGTCAAAAACATTGCTCTGAAAGTCAAAAAGGCTTTCGACATCGCTCAAGAACAAGATGATGAAAAGGTCGTCGACGACGACGTTACTCTTATCTCTAAGGCGATGAAAAGACTTTGGAGTCGCAACAAAGCTCCAACCAAAGCCCCTGAAGCTGCCAAAGATCTAAAGGGAGTGATATGCTATCACTGCCATATCAAAGGGCATTTTGCTAAACAATGTCCAAAGAGGGAGGCTGGAAAGAGCATGATGGCGACCCCTAAGAGTTGTGAAACAACTCTGGGTTCGTAAAAACTAATCTTGTTTGTGCAGGTTGAAGTGAGTGTCGACGACCTTTGGTTTATCGACAATGTGTGCTCAGCTCATATGACTGGAAAATCTGAAGATTTTGTCTCACTTCGACAACACAAAGGAGATAATATTACCTTCGGGAACAATAACAAAGGTGTGGTTTCTGGAATTTGAATAGTGAAGATCTCAAGTAAGGTTTCAGTTTCTAATGTTAGTCTGGTTGACAACCTTGGTTTTAATTTGTTGAGCGTAGTTCAACTGTGTGCTAACGGAAAAAATCAAGTTGTGTTTAATCATAAGCAATGCCAGGTGATTGAAATAAGTGCAAGTAGGACGCTTCTGAACGGATTGTGCAAAAACAATATTTACAAAGTTGGTCCCTGCTTCCAACCTGAAGAAAGTTTATGCTTGAAGACTGTTGCAGAGGTCGCCGACCTCTGGCATAGTAGATTCTGTCATGCTAGCCCACAGTTATTGATCAAATTGCACAAAGAGGAGTTAGTTCCTGGTTTTCCCAAGTTTGATGTCTCAAAGTCTGGTGTATGTGATGCTTGTGTGAAGGGTAAGCAAGTAAGGTCTTCCTTTAAGTCCAAGAAGGAGGTGAGCACCTCCAAGCCCCTTGAGTTGATTCAAATGGACTTGTGTGGACCGATGCGCGTACAAAGTAGAGGAGGAAATAGATATGTCTATGTGATTGTTGATGATTACTCACGCTATACTTGGACTATCTTCCTTGGTTCTTAACATCAGGTTTTTGAAGAGTTCGAGACATGGGCAAAGGTTGTTGAAAGGAAGCTTGGAAATTCTTTAGTGGCTATCCGATCCGATCATGGCACAGAGTTTGAGAACTCTGAATTTCTGGAGTATTGCAAGAAGAATGGAGTCAGCCACAAGTTCTCGGCGCTTAGAACCCCACAACAAAATGGCGTGGTCGAGAGGAAGAATCGAGCTTTGGAGGAGGTATCGCGGACCTTGCTCATCTCTAGTGGTCTCCCAAGGAATTTCTGGGGAGAAGTTATTCATGCAGCTTGCTATGTGATGAATAGAGCCATGTTGCGTCCACTACTTGGAAAGACTCCTTATAAGGTGTAGAGAGGAGTCAAGCCTAGTGTCGCTCACCTCCGCATCTTCGGGTGTAAATGTTATGTTCATAACAATGGGAAGGACAGTTTGGACAAGTTCGACCCAAGGAGTGATGTTGGCACCTTTGTTGGCTATTCTCCAACAAGCAAAGCTTACAAGGTGTACAACAACAGGACCAAGAAGATCGAAGAAAGTGTTCATGTGGTGTTCGATGAAAACACCATGGCAGGTTCTCTGATTCAGGATCGTGATGATGGTGATCAAGGCTACTATTTGCGTCTTGAGGATGTATCTGACAAGGACAGTGCTGAAGGTCCGTCTGAGGTCGCCAACAGTGACAGTGTCACCGACTCAGATCAGAATGCAGGGGCAGATCAGAATCAGAATCAAGATCAGGTTGCAGATGCTGTGCAGAATCAGGACGTATCAGAGGATAGTGGATCAGGTCAAGTAGTTCAAGAGTCTGATCAAGCAGTTCAAAGTTCTATTCCAGGTAGTTCGTCGCAAACTCTAGTGGTCGACAACCTAACTCAACTACTGATCAGGAATTATCAGCCAAATGATGCTCATCCGGTCACCAACATCATCACTGACTATTCGAAGGGTGTGCAAACAAGATCCTCACTTAATCTCTTTGCATTCAATGCCTTCATTTCTATGTTGGAGCCGAAGAATATTGAGCAAGCCTTGAAGGACTCGGATTAAGTTATTGCCATGCAAGAAGAACTTCATCAATTTGAGCACAACAAGGTGTGGCACTTGGTCCCAAGGCCGAAAGGAAGAACGGGGATTGGAACACGATGGGTGCTCAGGAACAAGCTGGATGATGCTGGAAATGTTGTGAGGAACAAAGACCGGCTTGTGGTGAAAGGATACAATCAACAAGAGGGAATTGACTATGATGAAACCTTTGCCCCGGTCGCTCGCCTCGAGGCTATAAGGTTGTTGATTGCTTATTCTACCTTTCATGGATTCAAATTGCAACAAATGGACGTCAAGACCGCATTTCTTAATGGGTACTTGAAGGAAGAAGTTTATGTTGAGCAAACCCCAGGTTTTGAAGATGTCGCCAACCAGGATCATGTCTATAAGCTTGATAAGGCTTTATATGGGTTGAAGCAGGCTCATCGTGCGTGGTATGATAGGCTATCGCAGTTCTTAATCCAACATGGATATGTTCGAGGAGATATTGACAAGACCTTATTCAGGCCGATCCAAAGGTCAATGCCACCTTGTATCGAGGTATGATTGGATCTCTCTTGTATCTTACAGCTAGTAGGCCAGATATTGTCTTCGCTGTGTGCCTTTGCGCAAGATTTCAGGCCGATCCAAGGGAATCTCATCTAAAAGCTGTGAAGAGGATCATTCGCTATCTCAAGGGCAGTGACAACTTGTGTCTGTGGTATTCACGGGTCATCGACTTCGACTTAGTAGGCTATACCGATGCAGATTTTGCACGGAATCGTGTTGATAGAAAGAGTACTTCTGGGATGGCCCAGTTTCTTGGCTCGTGCTTAGTTTCTTGGGGATCTAAGAAGCAGAATTCAATTGCTCTATTTACGGCCGAAGTCGAGTATGTCGCCGCTGCAGCGTGTTGTTCACAACTCTTGTGGATGAAGCAACAAATCAGAGATTATGGTGTTGAGTGTGGGTCCGTACCCATACTTTGTGACAACATGAGTGTTATCGATATCTCGAAGAATCCGGTGCAACATTCCAAGATAAAGCATATTAAGATAAGGCATCATTTTCTTAGAGATTGCGTGGATAAAGGCATGGTGTCCATGAAGTTTTGCAGGACGGATGAATAAAAGGCAAATAATTTCACCAAAGCTTTAAATCATGAACCCTTTGAACGACTTCGCATGGAGTTAGGTATGATCTCACTTGATTAACTTGTTAATTATTCATGCTATCCTCTTATGACTGGTTGAAATTTGATTGATTATCATTTTGAGAATATCATGCTTATATAGTGTTAGCATAATGCTGTATTTGTGCATTTATGGATGGAATCTCCTACTTGTGTGCATGTCGGCGACTCCTGCATATTGTGTTTAAAATTGCATATTCAATTGAACCTTTTTCTTTGAGCCCAAAAGAATCAACCTGATGACCCTTTAACCCTAATTACAAGCCCAAATGATGGTTGATTCTACTGATGTCCCCGACCTATCATGCTTGAGAGTCTCTATGAGCCTATTGGCTTGTTTGTGTGTTTTAAACGAAGACTTATCAACTTGATCGACAAATTCCACAAAATATTATTTTCTATGCTTGGTTTGCTTTGACACCACCTGGTGTAACCCAACCTCCAAGCTACTTCATGTGGTAAAAGTCATGGCGCAGTAAGGTTGTTGATTCGCTCAGAATTAAAGAGGAAAACAGGTTTGAGGTTGACGACTTCAGGTGTGACAGTTGAAGTTGACGACTAGACAGAATTCAGAATTGTGGTCAGAAAGTATGAAATTGAGGTAGTCGACAAGGTTGCCGACTGATCTGTGCGGAAAGCGCACGTGCAATTTTAGGGCGAAATATTTAACAGGTTTTTAGTTTGAAATTTTTGGAAAGGGAAGATCTTCTAACGGAATCATGTACTCGAGTGGATCTGCAGTTGCCTTAATTGAGAAGTTGTACTTCAATAAAAAGAACCCCTAAAGGTATTTCTCTTTGCATCTATCACCTATCTTGTCAACTCTCTCTCTTTTCCCCAAAATCTCCCAAATCGCCATTACCGCCCCCAAGGTTTTCTCAAGCGTCAATGGCTTCCCCGAACCAGTCCCCTCTGTCAAACCTCACCCCCAAGCAACTTCAATCTCTTCTCATGTCTCATCTTGGAGAAGAAGAGTTGAAGAAACTCGTTGCCAAAACCCTACCTGCCAAAACCCAACCAGAATCCGCCACAGCTGAAAGCTCCAAAACCCAAAATCCCGACCCCATTGCCCCTAAATCATCTCCATCCAAACCCAAATCCCCTCCACAAGAACCCCCGATCATAACCGAACCCACTCGGACAGAGATTTCGTCGGAAATCGCCCCAGATCTGGCGATTTCTGCCGAAACCCCTCTGACGGTGGTGGAACCCGAACCGGAGAAGGAGGCGGTGGAACCGCCAAGGGAACCGGCGGTTGAAGAAGAGAAAGTCGAAGAGAAGGGTGTAGAGGCGGAACCAGTGCAGGTTTCTGAGTTTGAGGCCACAGAGAAGGTGGTTGATGCTTTTGAAGAGGAGGTTACTATTCCCGCTCAAACAGAGGAGAAGGTTGAAGACGACAGCGAGAAAGCTGAGGAGGTTGTCGACTTGGAAAAGGTCTCTAAGGTTGTCGCAAAGGTTGTTGACTCTGCCAAGGTCACAGGCAAACGTGCATTTTCGATTCCATCTGACAGTGAAGGTACTGACTCTGAACCTCTTACAATTGAAAAAGAATTTCGTTCTAAGGCTAAAGAAGAGGTTAAGAAACAGTTGTTTGGAGAGGAAACCCCCGTTTCTAAGAAGTCGATTAAGAAACCCGCTGTTGAGCATAGACCTATTACTAGGAGATTGAAATTGATGACTGAAGAAGTTGTGCCTGATATCCCTTTACCTGATGAGAGTGAATCTGGGGGAAGAGTGAGAAAATCTAGGGCTAAGCGACCTAGGTCGCCAACCCTGATTAAGCCTAAGGCCTCTGCTAGTAAAAAGAAGAAGAAGCCGGATGATAGGAAAATCCAGTCTAGGGATTTTACTAAAGTTTTGCTGTGGGAAAACAACTTTCTAGATGAGTTCAAGTTGCCTAGTGTTAGGAAGTGGCTGGAAGTCCAAGGGTGGAAGGACTTGATGTTGAGGAAGAGAAGTTCATAGTTGAGGATATTAAGATATTTTATGAGACGTTGACCATAGAGGATTATGGGAACAAAACTATTGGGAAATATGTCTGGGAAGAAAAGGAGTATTTGTTCACTAGCTAGGAGGTCGCTGACCTTTTAGGGATCCCTCATGAAGGTTTTGTTGATTGTCACAGAGGAGCTTGGCCAGAAAATGTTGATCCCAATAGTCTCGTGGAGAATGTACTTGATGATGAAGGTACTGATACTGGTCCCTACTTGGTGAACTCCATGGTTATTGACAAGAAGGTGATGTTCTCCTATCTCATCAGCAACCTCTTACCCCGAGAGCAAAAGAGGCATTGTGCCTACATTCAGGAAATCTTGGTGCTGGATAAGATTTTTAGGGGAGAGAAGGTTTGCTTGCCCAGGTTGATCATGCTGCACATGAAGAATGTTCTTGAAAGCCCCAGACATGCCTTGCCATATGGCAGACTGGTCACTGACATTTTGATCAACCATGAGCACTTTGCTAATGAGAACTCTGGAGATTATGTGACTCTTGGACATCGTGTACTCAACAGGGACACTCTAAGGAAGATGGGATGGAATCTAATTGAGGGGGAATGGCAGAACAAGGAAGCTGAAACTGAAGCTGCACAAGCTGGGGAGTCGTCAACCGAGGTAGCGATCCTAAGAGTTGAGATTGAATTTCTGAAGAAGCAGCAGCAGATTCAGACGGCAAAGATGGATGCGCACACTAAGCTACCTAAGTCCATTGTTGAGGACGTGAGCCACATCAAGGAAATCTGTTAAGTCGCCAACCTCTGCTGCCTTATACTTTTGTCACCACCTGATTTCTACCCGTACCATATTATTCCCTACTCTAAAAACTTTTTTTTCTAAGTTCGATTGGGTTGTAAACCTAAATACTTTGTGTTTGGTTGTTTGCTTTGACATTGTCATGCTTGCATGGTTGCTGACTTTTGATTAGATGCATGCGTATTGATATTTGCTACTATATTTGCTTAGCTGATTTCTCTATGATTTTCAATCTTTTTGATGATGCCAAAAGGGGGAAAATAGCTGAGGGTTGCAAGTCTAATTAAGGGGATATGTTGAATGTCATGTAAGAACCCCCTAAACATAGGGGGAAAATATGCTCAAAAATCTCATGACATTCAACATATCCCCTTAATTAGACCTGCAACCCTCATCTATTTTCCCCCTTTTGGCATCATCAAAAAGATTGAAAATCATAGAGAAATCAGCTAAGCAAATATAGTAGCAAATATCAATACGCATGCATCTAATCAAAAGTCAGCAACCATGCAAGCATGGCAATGTCAAAGCAAACAACTAAACACAAAGTATTTAGGTTTACAATCCAATCAAACTTACAATAAAAAGTTTTTAGAGTAGGGAATAATATGGTAGGGGTAGAAATCAGGTGGTGGCAAAAGTCATAAGGCAACAGAGGTTGGCGACTTAGCATATTCCTTCCTTGATGTGGCTCACGTCCTCAGCAATGGACTCACGTAGCTTAGTCTGCGCATCCATCTTTGCCATCTGAATCTGCTGCTGCTTCTTCAGAAATTCAATCTCAGCTCTTAGGGTCGCTACCTCGGTTGACGACTCCCTAGCCTGTGCAGCTTCAGCTTCAGCTTCCTTGTTCTGCCATTCCCCCTCAATCAGATTCCATCCCATCTTTCTCAAAGTGTCCCTGTTGAGTACACGATGTCCAAGAGTCACATAATCTCCAGAGTTCTCATCTGCAAAGTGCTCATGGTTGATCAAGCTGTTAGTGACCATTCTTCATGTGCAGCATGATCAACCTAGGCAAGAAAACCTTCTCTCCCCTAAAAATCTTATCCAACACCAAGATTTCCTGAATGTAGGCATAATGCCTCTTTTGCTCTCGGGTAAGAGGTTGTTGATGAGATAGGAGAACATCACCTTCTTGTCAATACCCATGGAGTTCACCAAGTAGGGACCAGTACCAATACCTTCATCATCAAGTACATTCTCCAAGAGACTACTGGATCAACATTTTCTGGCCAAGCTCCTCTATGATAATCAGCAAAACCTTCATGAGGGATCCCTAAAAGGTCAGCGACCTCCTGGCTAGTGAACAAATACTCCTTTTCTTCCCAGACATATTTCCCAACAGTTTTGTTGCCATAATCCTCTACGGTCAACGTCTCATAAAATATCTTAACATCCTCAGCTATGAACTTCTCTTCCTCAACAATCAAGTCCTTCCACCCTTGGACTTCCAGCCACTTCCTAACACTAGGCAGCTTAAACTCATCCAGAAAGTTGTTTTCCCACAGCGAAACCTTAGTAAAATCCCTGGATTGAATATTCCTATCATCCGGCTTCTTCTTCTTTTTACTAGCAGAGGCCTTAGGCTTAATCAGGGTTGGTGACCTAGGTCGCTTAGCCCTAGATTTTCTCACTCTTCCCTCAAATTCACTCTCATTAGGTAAAGGGATATCAGGCACAACTTCTCCAGTCATCAATTTCAATCTCCTAGTAACAGGTCTATGCTCAACAACGGGTTTCTTAATCAACTTCTTAGAAACGGGGGTTTCCTCTCCAAACAACTGCTTCTTAACCTCTTCTTTAGCCTTAGAACGAAATTCTTTCTCAATTGTAAGAGGTTCAGAGTCATTACCTTCACTGTCAGATGGAATCGAAACTGCACGTTTGCCTCTGACCTTGGCAGAGTCAACAACCTTTACGACAACCTTAGAGACCTTTTCCAGGTCGACAACCTCCTCAGCTTTCTTGCTGTCGTCTTCAACCTTCTCCTCTGTTTGAGCGGGAACGGTAACCACCTTCTCTGTGGCCTCAAACTCAAAAACCTGCACTGATTCCGCCTCTACACCCGTCTCTTCTTTAACCGCCGGTTCCCTTGGTGGTTCCACCGCCTCCTTCTCCGGTTCGGGTTCCACCACCGTCAGAGGGGTTTTGGCAGAAATCGCCAGATCTGGGGTGATTTCCGACAAAATCTCTGTCGGAGTGGGTTCGGTTATGATCGTGGGTTCTTATGGAGGGGATTTAGGTTTGGATGGAGATGATTCAGGGGCAATGGGGTCGGGATTTTGGGTTTTGGAGCTTTCAACTATGGCGGATTCTGGTTGGGTTTTGGCAGGTAGGGTTTCGGCAGCGAGTTTCTTCAACTCTTCTTCTCCAAGATGAGGCATGAGAAGAGATTGAAGTTGCTCGGGGGTGAGGTTTTACAGAGGGGACTGGTTCGGGGAAGCCATTGGCGCTTGAGAAAAGCTTGGGGGGCGGTAATGGCGATTTGGGAGATTTTGGGGAAAAGAGAGAGAGTTGACAGGATAAGTGATAGATGGAAAGAGGAATACCTTTAGGGGGTTCTTTTTATTGAAGTACAAGTTCTCAATTAAGGCAACTTCAGATCCACTCGAGTACATGATCCCGTTAGAAGATCTTCCCTTTCCAAAAATTTCAAACTGAAAACCTGTTAAATATTTCGCCCCAAAATTGCACGTGCGTTTTCCGCACAGATCAGTCGGCAACCTTGTCGACTACCTCAATTTCAAACTTTTTGACCACAATCCTGAATTCTGCCTAGTCTTCAAGTTCAACTGTCACACCTGAAGCCGTCGACCTCAAACCTGTTTTCCTCTTTAATTCTGAGCAAATCAACAACCTTACTACGCCCATGACTTTTACCACATGAAGTAGCTTGGGGGTTGGGTTACACCAGGTGGTGTCAAAACAAACCAAGCATAGAAAATAATATTTTGTGGAATTTGTCGATCAAGTTGATAAGTCTTCGTTTAAAACACACAAACAAGCAAATAGGCTCATAGAGACTCTCAAGCATGATAGGTCGGGGACAACAGTAGAATCAACCATCATTTGGGCTTGTAATGAGGGTTAAAGGGTCATCAGGTTGATTCTTTTGGGCTCAAAGAAAAAGCTCGAAGGTTCAATTCAATATGCAATTTTAAAGACAATATGCAGGAGTCGCCGACATGCACACAAATAGGAGATTTCATCGATAAATGCACACATACCTCATTATGCTAACACTATATAAGCATGAAATTCTCAAAATGATAATCAATCAAATTTCAACCAGTGATAAGAGGATAGCATGAACAATTAACAAGTTAATCAAGTGAGATCATACCTAGCTCCATGCGAAGTCGTTCAAAGGGTTCACGATTTAACGCTTTGGTGAAAATATCTGCCCTTTGTTCATCCGTCTTGCAAAACTTCATGGACACCATGCCTTTATCCACGCAAACGCTAAGAAAATGATGCCTTATCTCAATATGCTTTATCTTGGAATGTTGCACCGGATGCTTCGAGATATCGATAGCACTCGTGTTGTCACAAAGTATGGGTACGGACCCACACTCAACACCATAATCTCTTATTTGTTGCTTCATCCACAAGAGTTGTGAACTAGACGCTACAGTGGCGACATACTCGGCTTCGGCCGTAGATAGTGCAATTGAATTCTGATTCTTAGATCTTCAAGAAACTAAGCACGAGCCAAGAAACTGGGCCATCCCTGAAGTACTCTTTCTATCAACACGATTCCCTGCAAAATCTGCATCGTATAGCCTACTAGGTCGAAGTCGCTGACCCGTGGATACCACAGACACAAGTTGTCACTGCCCTTGAGATAGCGAATGATCCTCTTCACAGCTTTTAGATGAGATTCCCTTGGATCGGCCTGAAATCTTGCGCAAAGGCACACAACGAAGGCAATATCTGGCCTACTAGCTAGAAGATATAAGAGAGATCCAATCATACCTCGATACAAGGTGGCATTGACCTTTGGATCTTTTTCATCTTTTCCAAGTGAAGTGGTCGGCGACATGGGAGTATCAAAAGAGCGAGAAATCTCAAGACCAAACTTCTTCACGCACTCCCTAAGGTACTTTTGTTGATGAATCTTGGTACCTTCTTCATTCTGCACGACCTGAAGTCCTAAAAAGAACTTGAGTTCACCCAGCATGCTCATTTCAAACTCACTCGACATGAGGTTGGCGAACTGCTTCACTAACTCTGGATCTGTTGAGCCAAAGATGATGTCGTCGACATACACCTGAACCACCAGAGTGTGATTCCCTTTCCTCAACAAGAAGAAGGTCTTGTCAATCTCTCCTCGAACATATCCATGCTGGATTAAGAACTGCAATAGCCTATCATACCACGCACGAGGAGCCTGCTTCAACCCATATAAAGCCTTATCAAGCTTATAGACATGATCTTGGTTGGCGACATCTTCAAAACCTGGGGTTTGCTCAACATAAACTTCTTCCTTCAAGTACCCACTAAGAAATGCGGTCTTGACGTCCATTTGTTGCAATTTGAATCTATGAAAGGTAGAATAAGCAATCAACAACCTTATAGCCTCGAGGCGAGCGACCGGGGCAAAGGTTTCATCATAGTCAATTCCCTCTTGTTGATTGTATCCTTTCACCACAAGCCGGTCTTTGTTCCTCACAACATTTCCAGCATCATCCAGCTTGTTCCTGAGCACCCATCGTGTTCCAATCCCCGTTCTTCCTTTCGGCCTTGGGACCAAGTGCCACACCTTGTTGTGCTCAAATTGATGAAGTTCTTCTTGCATGGCAATAACTTAATCCGAGTCCTTCAAGGCTTGCTCAATATTCTTCGGCTCCAACATAGAAATGAAGGCATTGAATGCAAAGAGATTAAGTGAGGATCTCGTTTGCATACCCTTCGAATAGTGAATGGTGATGTTGGTGACCGGATGAGCATCCTTCTGTTGATAATTCCTGATCGGTAGTTGAGTCAGGTCGTCGACCATTGGAGTCTGCGACAAACTACCTATAATAGAACTTTGAACTGCTTGATCAGACTCTTCAACTGCTTGACCTGATCCACTAGCCTCTGATACGTCCTAATTTTACACAGCATCTGCAACCTAATCCTGATTATGATTCTGATCTGCCCCTGCATTCTGATCCGAGTCGGCGACACTGTCACTGTTGGCGACCTCAGACGGATCTTCAACACTGTCCTTGTCAAAGACATCCTCAAGACCCAAATAGTAGCCTTGATCACCATCATCACGATCCTGAATCAGAGAACCTGCCATGGTGTTTTCATCGAACACCACATAAACACTTTCTTCGATCTTCTTGGTCCTCTTGTTGTACACCTTGTAAGCTTTGCTTGTTGGAGAATAGTCAACTGATACAGGCTATTTTGTATAGGTTAACTCTTAGATTTTGAGATGTTATTGAGAGTGTTTAGGTTAGTTTTGAGCGTTATTGTAATACGAAAACCGAAGACACAAGTTATGAAGAATCAAGAGTTGAAGAGCTTAAAGACGAAGTTCGCCACTGCATGGATATCGCGGTTGCATTGTCTATGAAGTGGGCGCGGTGGTGAAGAGGCGACAACCATGAAGACCAATGAAGGCCGCGGTCGCGCTGTCGATGGCGTGGTCGCGGTAGAAGCCGACTCAGCGAGATGCCAAGAGGAGACCGCCACAGGCGCGGCCATGGCGGCGCGGTCGCGGTGCGTGCCGACTTCCAGACGGACGAAATCCTGTCTTTTCTATCTTATTTCCTTTCTTATCTTTTGGTTTCCTTTCTTATCTATCTCGAAGAGTTTGTTCTTTGGGCTATTTAAGGGGAACCTTTCTAGGTTTTAGCATACATTCAATCACTTGGTAATCAATTGTCCTTTCAATAAAGATTTGAACTTTCTTTGTAATGGAGAACTAATCTCCCTTGGAGTTTATTCAGTCATGGAAGCTTTATTATGAAGTAGTGAAATTCTGGTAACTTCTATATCCCTAGGTATTTATTGATAGTCTTGTGCTTCATCCCATGATCTATGTTTGATTTTATGAGCCTGATCAACTTGTTTGATTGACTTGGATCTATTGTTTGATTTAGGATTGGTTGTTGTCTATGCATCTTTCCTACTTCTCGAAACAACTCTATTCTTGGACCGTGGACTAGTTTAGGGAAGAGTATTCAATGGTTTAATTGTGCATGAGACTCGTAGCTTGATTGCATGATTTGATTTCCTAATATCCTTGTGTGTACTGCATGATTTGAATTAAGCGTCCTTGTTCATATCATTGTTTTGCTAGGACCGTGGACTAGCGAATAATTAAGATAAGGATTGGAATTGACCTAGGCATATAAAGAAGTGGATGAATTCATGATCAACGGATTAATAAAGTGGAATTGATTGAATGAACTCTACTTAATAACTTTGATTGAAACAACTCTCAAAACCCCCCTTTTTTGATTACTTGCATGAAAACCACTAAAATCTGATTAGAAACTGATTCCTTTGGATTCGACCCCGTACTTGCTTACTATACTTGTTGTTTGCATGTTTGGGTTTTATCTTTTATTTTGGCACAACGACTTTAGCCGAGTCATCAACAAAGGTGCTAACATCACTCCTTGGGTCGAACTTGCCCAGACTATCCTTCCCATTGTTATGAACATAGCATTTACACCCTAAGATGCGGAGGTGGGCGACACTTGACTCCTCTCAACAGCTTATATGGAGTCTTTCCAAGTAGTGGACGCAACATGGCTCTATTCATCACATAGCAAGCTTCATGAATAGCTTCTCCCCAAAAATTCCTTGGGAGACCACTAGAGATGAGCAAGGTCCGCGGCGTCTCCTCCAAAGCTTGATTCTTCCTCTCGACCACGCCATTTTGTTGTGGGGTTCTAGGCGCCGTGAAGTTGTGGCTGACTCCATTCTTCTTGCAATACTTTAGAAATTCAGAGTTCTCAAACTCTGTGCCATGATCGGATCGGATAGCCACTAAAGAATTTCCAAGCTTCCTTTCAACAGCCTTTGCCCATGTCTCGAACTCTTCAAAAACCTCCTTCTTGGACTTAAAGGACGATCTTACTTGCTTACCCTTCACACAAGCATCACATACACTAGACATTGAGACATCAAACTTGGGCAAACCACGAACTAGCTCCTCTATGTGCAATTTGATCAATAATCATGGGCTAGCATGACAGAATCTTCTATGCCAGAGGTCGGCGACCTTGGCAGCAGTCTTCAAGCACAAACTCTCTTCAGGTTGGAAGCAGGGATCAATTTTGTAAACATTGTTTCTACACAATCCCTTCAGCAACCTATACTTATTTCAATCACCTGGCATTGCTTATGATCAAACACAACTCCTCTAGGTCGAGCAACAGATTTCATAGCATCGTTAGAAACTTTAGCACTAGCAGGTTTTGGGTTCTTGACAAAGTTGGTGACATTTGGTTTCTTTTTAGCAGTCCTCAACTACCTAGTCTTTTCAGAATCTCTAGCCCTTTTGAAACATTCATGTTGGTAATTCCAAAGCTCTGATACCAATTGTAGGAAAGATGTCTACCACCAACACCGCTATCAATGACTCCTTCTGGAAATCTCCTGCACTCAAGCCCGGAGAGTACGATTCGTGGGTGAAACAAATGCAAACCCACATTAACTCTTTGGATGGACAACTTTGGAAAGTAATTTCCGTTGGTCCTGAGAAGTTCCTTGAAGCTGATGGAAAGGAAAAAGAAGTCACGGAGTATGACGACGTTGACTTTAAAAAGCTTGAGAAGAATGAGCGTGCTAAGAAGGTTCTCCACCACGCTTTGACCAGCAGTGAGATCAAAAAGGTTATTGGCTACAACACTGCTAAGGAGATCTGGGATGCTCTCAAACGTCTCCATCAAGGAAATGATGATGTCAAAAAGGATAGAATCATAACCCTTGAGCGAGAATATGAGAACATATTCCAAGGGAAGAATGAGTCTCTCCACGACTACCACTCCAGATTTCAATCGGTGGTCAATCAGCTAGAGTTCCTTGGAGAAAAGCTTCCTCAATGGAAGCAAACCAACAAGCTGATTTCGGGTCTCAACAAAAAGTATGATGGCATGGCGACTTCTCTCTTGTCCCAAAAGGACACGAAGTCGATGACCGTGGAGGATATGATTGGTCAACTGACCATGCTCGGAGGTATCCAACAGAGAAGAGAGGACAAATTTGACTCTGAAAAGGTCAAAAACATTGCTCTGAAAGTAGAAAAGGATTTCGACATCGCTCAAGGACAAGATGATGAAGAGGTCGTCGACGACGACGTTGCTCTTGTCTCTAAGGCGATGAAAAGACTTTGGAGTCGCAACAAAGCTCCTACCAAAGCCCCTGAAGCTGCCAAAGATCTAAAGGGAGTGATATGCCATCATTGTCATGACAAAGGGCATTTTGCTAAACAATGTCCAAAGAGGGAGGCTGGAAAGAGCATGATGGCGACTTGGGACATGTCTGACGAGGAGGAAGACGAGTCGCCAACCAAAGAAGTCTGCTTATCGCCTTGAGTGATGACTCCTCAAGTGAGGTAAATGACAATGACATTTATTCCCTCTTAGCTAAAAAGACTTGTGGACAACTTTGTGCTATCATTGAAAAACTTGGTCTTCAAGTTTCCGAGCTTAGTGAGGAAATTGATGAAAAAGATGAAAAAATTGCTAATCTGATTGATGATAACAAAGTTTTGTCTTCAAAGGCTATAGGTCTATAAAAGAAAGTTATCTCTAAACCTGTTGATTGCTCTAAATGTCCTAACCTTGAGTCTCAGGTTATTGACTTACACAAACAGGTTGACGACCTAGAAAAACAGATGTCTAGTCTTGAAGGAGAGAAACTCATGCTGAAATTGGGAAATGCTAAGTTGTCTAATGATCTTGAAAATCTGAAGATAGATGATGAAGCTAAAAAACAGAAATGGAAAGATGAGTTTGTCACCGACAAGGTCCAAGAAGTCAAGGAAGACTTCGGAAGGAGATTTGTGAAGGTTGTTGAGCGACCTAGTCTAGGTTATGGGAAAGACCAAACTGAAAAGGGGAACGCTTCCACCTCTCAAACATCTAAGGGAAAGTAGTCCCATATGCATGAGCACGACTCAAGTTGCTCGTCGCATATGGAGGACCCCGAGGGTAAAGGGAAACAGAAGTGGTACCCTAATAAAAAAGTTCATACCATGTGGGAAAATCAAGTCCAGAAAGGTGGTCCTTCACGAATTGACTTCCAGGCCCGAGTCAACAACAAACGTATCTATTCAGGATATAATAAGTATGTAGGTTTGAAATCTCGCATCACATGCTGGTATTGTGGCAAAGGAGGCCATTACCAACATGGATGTTTTAGAAGGGCTAGAGATTCTGAAAAGACTAGGAAGTCGAGCACTGCTAAAAAGAAACCTAATGTCACCAACTCTGTCAAGAACCCAGAACCTGCTAGTGCTAAAGTTTCTAATGATGCTATGAAATCTGTTGCTCGACCTAGAGGAGTTGTGAAACAACTCTAAGTTCGTAAAAACTAATCTTGTTTGTGCAGGTTGAAGTGAGTGTCGGCGACCCCTGGTTTATCGACAGTGCGTGCTCAGCTCATATGACTGGAAAATCTGAAGATTTTGTCTCACTTCAACAACACAAAGGAGGTAATATTACCTTCGGGAACAATAGCAAAGGTGTGGTTTCTAGAATTGGAAAAGTGAAGATCTCAAGTAAGGTTTCAGTTTTTGATGTTAGTCTAGTTGACAACCTTGGTTTTAATTTGTTGAGCGTAGCTCAACTGTGTGCTAACGGAAAAAATCATGTTGTCTTTGATCATAAGCAATGTCAGGTGATTGAAATAAGTACAGGTAGGATGCTTCTGGAGGGATTGTGCAGAAACAATGTTTACTAAGTTGATCCCTACTTCCAACCTGAAGAGAGTTTGTGCTTGATGACTGTTGCCGAGGTCGCCGACCTCTGGCATAGTAGATTCTGTCATGCTAGCCCACGGTTATTGATCAAATTGCACAAAGAGGAGCTAGTTCGTGGTTTGCCCAAGTTTGATGTCTCAAAGTCTGGTGTACGTGATGCTTGTGTGAAGGGTAAGCAAGTAAGGTCTTCCTTTAAGTCCAAGAAGGAGGTGAGCACCTCCTAGCCCCTTGAGTTGATTCATATGGACTTGTGTGGACCGATGCGCGTACAAAGTAGAGGATCTAAGTTAGTACATCAGAGGTCGTTGACACCTACGATGTCGGCGACCAGAGTTAACAACGAGGGTTATGCAGCGGAATAAAGACACAAGAAAGACTGATATGTTACCGTTTTGAACACAAGGAGTTATAGTGGAAAACTCTCTACAAACCAACTAGTTTGTATAGATAAAAACCACTTGCCCTCTAAGGTTCAACCTAGAGGGACTTGAAAAGCACTTCGCTCGCTTGTATTGCTTTCTTGGATTACAAGGTGTTCGTACTTCTAGATGTGAATCCCACACACTCTAGCAAGTACTCTTGCCTTAGCCTAATCCTCACTCAATACAATCTCGCTCAACACTCAACCTCCTAAGATCGAATCCCACGATCTCACTCACCAAACACTCACAATTACAATGTTCGCTCTTGCTCCTTGGTTCCTAGAGTGTATGCACGAAATGTATATATAGAACCAAGAATATTGCTGCACAATTCAGCCCAAACGACTAAGGCATGAACCGTACACAATCCTCACAAGATCTTTCCTAAAATATAATCCTAAGCCATGATAAAATCATCTTCAATATCTTCCTTGATCTCTTGATGATTTTCCATCTTTATGATCCTGTCCTTGCCTTAAACAAGTTGTTGGATATGGTGTTCGTGATTTCCATAACAGAAAACACGCTATTTCCTTTTCTGCAATTTCCGCACGCGCTTCGCTTCTGGGAACTGAGGTCGGCGACCTCATCTCGGCAACCTCTTTGGTTTGGAACCATCAAAACACGAACTCGGTTTTCTAACAGTTATGTTTTTAATCATGCAAAATTGTGTCGGGATGGTCCAAAGATGGGATGGCTTGGCTTAATGGTGTTTGTAAAAGATGAAACAACAATTAATTTTTAATGGAAGTGTTTTATGAAAGGGTGCTTCATCAACTAGAAAATCTTCAAATGCGGTACATTCAATAGATAAATAAGTGATTAGGCAAACTTTGAGACATCACAAAATCAAGGACTTGAATGGTTTCATGCAAATTTATGGACTTTTTGAAGGTTAAACATCAACACATGAACAAGTAAGAACAAGGTCGGTTTCAAGGAGAGTTTGATGGGTTCTCTTGCAAACTAAAGTACAAAATCAATCTAGCTTTGGGATTTATGGAATTACCTTGCTTGTTAGTAATACCACATTGTGTGAGGATCAAATCAATCACTCATCTCGGTGTAAGGAACTCCAATAACTGAAGGCGGCTTTGGAAGATGATGTTGGCGTCTTGATGAGTCTTTATGGAGATGGACATGTTGTTGAATATGGGGTGTAAGAAGATGGATATGAATGAGCCTTAGTTGTATATAACCCACCAATCAAGAACTCAAACTAGGAGAAAAGTCCATTAAACATACGATTCACTTTTGAGATAAGAACTTCAAGTTGAATGGATGTAATTCACCACTTGGAATTAACAAAAGAAGAGAACTTATGGGAATAGATTAAACCATTTGAAAACTATTGCATCCATATGAAAAGAGGAGACTTGTCTCCACGAACGCCGAGGATTTGGGAACTCTCCCCACCGACCAATACCTAGGGAGGTTTTGATAAGTATTCCATGCTCCATTGGATGTGTGAATGTCGAGTTCCCACCTCTCAAACCCTTATGACCCACAATCTCTCTCTCACTACCAAACTTGCTTATGCATTCATCATCAGGATGATTATTGGCCTACGAAAAAAAAAAAGCAAGCCACCCTCTACATCCAAGATGCTATCTTACACGACCACTTCCTCTAGAAGAACAAAATCAATTTGCCCAGGATCATTCCCGAGCACATGGCTAAGTGTTCTTCCAAGCTTCACTCCTTTCCAGAGCATCATCCAACAGCTGAGCATAAAATTGGACAAGAGTTGCACATGGATAACATTCAAAAATTGAGGCACTTTGACCTATTAATAGAACAAATTGTGAAATAGTCGTTAGTGCCTCATGCGGAAGCACTTGGGAACTCCGAGGTTTTGTGCCTCCTTGCTCAAATAAAAAATGAATAGTGGGGCTTCTAACTGAAATTGAGGACGTACTTATTGCATCGTGAGTGCCGATGATCAAGCCCCCCTCTTATCTCTTAGCCTAAATTTCCTTTTTCTTTCCTTTCTTGTTACCTTCCTATACCATCTTATGTTTCTCTACTTGTTTTGTATTTTGTACTTTCCTGCTTTCGTAATGAACTACTAATTTTGTGAAATTGGGTTTACATTCTACTTATTGCGTGTGTTCCTTTTCGATGATGTCAAAGGGGAAGTGTTAGTTCTCATGAGATACGTTGTGTAAGCTAGTTAACATTGTTGTTGCTTAGGGGGAGCTTCTTGCATAACATTGTAATAGGAGCTACATTGCTTATCATGGGGGGAGTTCTTTTGAATCTGACCATGATATTGTATTGCATTCATTTTACCATGCCTTTTTCATTTCATCCATTGAAATGCTTCGTTTTTAAGATGGGTTTGCCATCATCAAAAGGGGAAAATTGTTGGGGTAGTGTTGGGAACTCATGTTCTATAACACTAGAACAACGATCTTCTGCATCAATTTTAACAAAGACAAGGAACTAATATGCTTACTCCAAAGTATTTTAAAAGAATGGAGAGGATATTCGATAAAGTTTCCATTCAGTGGAACTCTAAGTCAGTCTTAAATCCGTCAAAGTAGTAATGCAATATGTGTTAAGTGCCAACAAGTCTGTAAAATTGGATTCTTCCAAATGGCTATGTCTCCCCATGTTGAACTAATAAAGTCATATATGAGTGATGTATATATTTGGGGAGAATGACAAAGGGCAATATGAACTTTTAAGTGGACAAAAGGATGAACTAATAATGCTAATAAATAGTAATTGTCAAGTCACTCCTCACAAACCCAAAAACCTGAATGCGAAGAGAAAGCTCAAGAAAGAAAGAAGAGAAGCCAATGTTGGCAAGTGCTCGATCTCAATGACTAGAAGAAGATTTTTCCTAGTTAAAGGGAACTAAAGAAGAAGGGCCAACGTGTTAAGATTTGATCTGTTGTGTGTTATTTATTGTTGTTCGCTTAGGAACTTGGTTGATAGTCATGCTAGTGATTTTATAGATTAAAGTGATAGGAATAGAGAAGTTCGAGCCGAGCCGTTTGTCTATCTTATGGAACAACTTAATAGAACAGATACGTTATTCAAAATCCTCTATAGAGTGGAGGTTTATCCACACAAGTAGTTGTTTATTGTAGGGTTTCTCTATAAGAAACCAAGTCCCCTACTTTATTTGTTACGTGTATATTATATTTTAGTCTGCTACCTAATAAACTTTTTCCATAAACGTTCCTTACCTTTACTAATGCATTATAACCCAACACTATCCATCTTTCACAAAATTTTGAAAACATAAAGTGGAAAAAGGGAAATTTGGTCATTTATAGGTATGCCTATGGCCTGCTTGACCTTTTAAAGCTTGAAAATCAAAGCTTGTGTATGTCCATAAACTATGCTCTCCATTTTCGAAGTACATTCCTTCAAACAAATTAAACATGGTATCAAATCTTATGAAGGATTTATTTAACTTTTTTTCTCAATAGAATGCATTTGATTGATATTAGAAACAGTATCATTAATTTAGTGAACTCATATTTGTAGGTGTAGAATTCATCCATTTTGATTGAACAACATTAAGTCAGCATAAGTTAGAGATTTTCCATGCTCCTCACAAGGCATAATTTGGAAGAGGGTCTAGTTTGATATCTCAAGTGGTGTTGTACTCAACCCTCCTAGGAGGATTTCATGGAAATGCATTAGGAATCGAAAAGCCTAAAGAACACATCTCGCAATTATTAATTTCATCCATGATTCAACTTCAACTACCTAATTAAAAATCAAATAAATATTTATAAACAACCCTTATAGACTCTTGTATAAACAATGTTGAATGTATTGCCAAAACTTGGAACTTCACATCCAATCTAGAATATATACAAAAATGAGTTAGTTGGTAACAAATGTTGGGTCTTAATAAGATCAATAGATGCAACAACACATTGAGCAAGGTGGGTAATAAGGTGAAAACATGACAAATCTTTGACAATGTTGGATGATGGAGGTCGATAATCGTCCCAGCTTCCCTATTTTTCGCAAAATAGAGTTAGATGAATGAGGTCAAAAATTGACCCACCTTCCTCTATTATTCGACGAATAGAGTCAATTTCGAGCATCAATTAAAGCAATTTCAAGATCATTTTTTAAGGAAGTTTGAGTGGGTTTGTGCGAAGCCAGGATACAAGTATTGAGGGGCCCGACTATCTTAGTTAAACATAGTAAATTTACAACTTATAATATGATCATAAAAATAAAATCTTATTATATTATAGAGAAAATTTAAGACCCTTAACTCTACTAATCTCCAAGTAGTTTTCTAAAACCTATTATATATATTGTAAATAAAAAAGTTTTTTTTCTATGTTAGTTAGGACTTAAAATCATAATTATTATCGTATCTAATATGAAAGCCTAAAATATACCATCATTCATTCATCATCTGTATATAGCATCATTGAGATAACAAATTTTATTGAACATACAAAAGGCATTAACATATTTAAGAATACAATTAGTTTAAGAAAATGAAGTTTATAAAAACTCCTCATAAATCTTAAACATACTAAATTCATTATTATTAAATACTTACAACTAAAAATTACGTGTCAAACCAAAGTTTCGATCTAATAAACGATATATATGATTTACGATATATTAACCATAACATATTATTTTTAAAACTCTTAAATTATAGTATGAATATATGAAATTTAGTAAAAGATAACAATATCTATGCTAAGTAAATTAATTAAAATTGGATTATAAATGTTCAACCTTCAAATATTTATAACTTTACATTAAATATCGGATTAAGTCATATAATATATCAAATCGAAACCTCGAAAGAGAGAAATAATATAGGTAAAACAAGTTTAAGTTTATAATTAAATATATGATTTATTAGAGATATATTTCTTTGAATTAGACGTGAGGATGATACAACAAAACCTTGATCTAAATTCAAGTTTATAATTAAATATATGATATATGATTTATGATTTAAATATCATATTATAATTGGAAGATGGCTCAAGTTTAGGCACCAACAACTATTTAAAATATTCATATATTATTCCTTAAATAGTCTGAAAGTAATCTTTTATTGTAAAACAAGATGGGAAAGTAGTAAACAAAACGATCGAAAATCAAGTATCACATGGCAACTGTGTATAGTAGAACTTAAATGTAGAATTTATGATCCCAATAACATCGAGTATGGGTGACTTGTAGCTACGAATCTTGAATCAACTAACGAGTAGCATCTGAAAGGGTTGACGAAGGAGAAGAACTAAGAAGCCTAGCCGATTGGTTATCATAACCTGTAGGCAGTTTATCCGAATCGGTCAAGAAACGGCTCACTAATTCCATGCTGGGTTGAGCCACCTCTTTCTCCCATATCTGAACCGCTTCCAATTTTTCCCCGCGTTTCTCATACACCTTGGTGGCATTGATCTGGTGCAACTCCCACCCATACGTGTCCCTGAACCTTAGGATCTTCTCTCGCTGCCTACAAGCGAGCTCGTACGTGTTTTGTTTAATTTGGTCAATGCCTTCCTTTAAATGTTGGGCTAGGGTTTGCTCGTCCGCCTCTTGGCTTTTCTCAACTTTCAAGAATTGGTCTAGCTCAGGGACTCCAATCGCCCTTTTGATGCCTCTCGTATAGTCCGACTCTGGATCAAAAATCCCCCTCACTTCATCGAGCAACCCGGACTCCACCATCCGGTCAACCCGGTCCGAAACGGAGCCCTTAAGAACGGGCAACGAGACATCGACCCATAGAAACAAGGCCTTGTATCTCCGCTTGAAATGAGCGTCATTGTTGACTAGCTCGTCAATGTAGGAGTTAGACCCGCCGGTTATAATAGGGACCTTGCCTTTGTCTATTATAGATCCGACGGCTAAGTTGACGTAGTGGCAGAAGTCGGCCGCCGTGAAGTCAACGTCCTGGTCAACGATCCCGAGCAGATGGTGGGGTACTCCCTTGGACTCTTCTGTGGTGACTTTGTTGGTGAGGACGTCCAATCCTTTGTAAACTTGTATCTTGTCGGAGTTGACGATTTCCGCGGGGAAATGGGTGGCTATGTCAACCGAGAGTTTGGATTTTCCTGATCCGGTTGACCCGAGTACAATGATTACCTTCTCCTTGCGTTCTTGTTGGTTGTGGATTTGTAACAATCCGGTCTTGATTTCAGTGGGGAAACTCATTTTCTTGTCTTGCAAAAAGGATGATGTTTGTGTTTTAGGAGTCAAATGAAGGGATTAGTTTAAAACATTGATTTTGTGATCAAGTGTTGGGATCTATTTTATAGTAAATTTGGGTCTGTACGTACATACTATGCCAATTAATCAAAGAATCCCTGCAATTAATATGATGAAATATTTTGTACGTGCATGATTTTTTGGTACATGTACGTACTATACTCCTTGGAACACCTTTTCTTTAAGGCCGTAATATCCATGATATACATTGGATGATTTTCTTGCTAAAGGAGACAATTAAAGATAAGATCTTAAGATACATGTAACTAATAAGATGTATACTTATAAGAAGTTGGAAGGATATGAATGAATACACCTAAGACGATGACATGCTTTGTATACATTAGGTTTGGTACATATGTATACATTTGATGACTTTCTTAGAATTGGAAATAATTAAAGATATGATCTTAACTGTACATGTAACTAATAAAATGCATGTAGGCTAAAAAGAAGTTGGAAACATATGAAAGAATACAAGCAACTAATAAGATGGAATATATTGTGCATGAAGCTCCGGTACATGTATACTTTTTTTTTGGTCGAAAAGGTACATGTATACTTGTTGCAACAACTTAATATCAATACAATAATATGTATGTTATACAACAACAACAACAACATATACCCAGGGAAATCCCGCACAAGCAGGATCTGGGGGGTCAGGGTGGGGGCATTCCAGACCTAGATGGAATGCGCCCAATACGACCCAGGAGACTCGGACCAGACCGTTCAACAACTTCACCGGAAAACCTAAAAACTAAAACCTATACACCCGACAGACAAACAAAAACTACCAGTAAGACTAAAAGAAAGAAGAAAAGAAGAAAGAAAATATAAAACTAAGCTAAAACAGAAACAAGTCCAAAACCCGAAAAAAAACCACGGCCAACACAAGATTAAAAGGCTCCATTAGGCTCCACCAACAAAGTGCCTAACTGTCTGACACGCTGATCTTCTCCCTCCATCTCTCCCTACATTGAGCCAAATCCACGGAAATCCCTAACATGTCGATATCCTGCCTTATGTTGTCCATCCAGCGCTTCTTCGGGCGGCCTCTATCCCTCCGGTAAGCCTCTAGATCCAAACGCTCGCACCTTCTAACTGTCGCATCTGGGCTCCGCCTCTGGACATGGCCAAACCAACGCAGTCTCGCTTCCCGCAGCTTGTCTCCTATGCTAGCCACCCCAAGCTTGCCTCTGATTTCTTCATTCTTAATCCTGTCCATCCTCGTGTGACCACACATCCACCTCAACATCCTCATCTCTGCGACTGCAAGTTTCTGCTCCTGAGCCTTAGTTGTTGGCCAACATTCCGCGCCATAGAGGATCGCTGGCCTTATAACAGATCTGTAGAACTTTCCCTTGAGCTTGAGAGGAACCTTCCTGTCACACAAAACCCCTGAAGCCGCCCTCCACTTCTGCCAACCTCTCTGAATACGAGACCTAACATCCTCATCGATACACCCATCACTTTGCAGAACTGATCCCAAATACTTAAAGCTTTCCTTCGACGTAATGGCCTCTCCTCCCAACTGAACCTCACTCCTAGGCTCACTTTCCCGGCCGAAAGGGAACTCCACATATTCTGTCTTACTTCTGCTCAACCTAAAACCCTTTGATTCCAGTCTTTCCCTCCACACTTCCAACTTGCTACTAACTCCAGCTCTCGAATCTTCCACCAGCACAATATCATCTGCGAATAACATACACCTCGGAACCTCTCCTTGAATATCTCTTGTCAGCACGTCTAACACTAGCGTGAATAAGAAAGGGCTCAGAGCTGATCCTTGGTGCAAACCCATCCTCACTTCGAAATACTTTGTATCTCCTCCTTGCGTACAAACACTCGTCATCGACCTCTCATACATGTCTTGAATGATGCTAATGAATGAGCCTGACACCTCTTTGGCTTCCAAACAATCCCAAATCAACTCTCTAGGTACTCTGTCATAGGCTTTTTCAAGATCAACAAACACCATATGCAGGTTTTTCTTCCTCTCTCTGTGAGCTTCTGTCAACCTCCTTAACAGATGAATAGCCTCTATGGATGATCTCCCTGGCATAAAACCAAATTGGTTCTCTGACACTTGAACTACTTGCCTCAGCCTCAACTCGATGACCTTCTCCCACACTTTCATTGTGTGACTAAGGAGTTTTATACCTCTATAGTTGTTGCACTGCTGAATATCCCCTTTGTTCTTATATAACGGCAATAATTTACTGAGTCTCCACTCCTCTGGCATCCTGGTCGTCTTACAAATAACGTTGAAAAGTGTTGCTAACCAATCCAAACCTCTCGCACCTAACAATTTCCAAATCTCTACCGGGATCTCATCCGGACCCACTGCCCTCTTACTGCCCATTCTGCGGATCACCTCACTCACTTCTGTCCAAGAAAAACGCCTGAAAGGAGGACAACTGATCGGACCCACTGAAAGATGGTGGCTCTCTGCCGAATCCCAACCGTCATTTAGGAGACCGCAGAAGTACTTCTCCCACCGTTGTTTGATTTCCAAATCATCCACTAGCACATTCCCATTTTCATCTTTAATGCAACGAACCCTGTCCAAATCCGAGCTCTCCCTATCTCTTTCCCTCGCAAGCCTATACAGAACTTTCTCTCCACCTTTTTCATCAAGTGCCTTGTAAAGGTTCTCATACGCTTTCTCCTTAGCAATCGCCACTACTTTCTTTGCTTCCTTCTTCGCTGCTCTATACTCTGCCGCTCTCATCTCCCTATCCGAGTCACCACTCCTCAATATGTATGTTATACATTGGATGATTTTCCCACAAAAGGAAATAAATAAAGAAAAGATAAGACCTTAACCAAATCTATAAATACAATATATTAAAATTGAGACTTTTCGAGTCTCTACGTTAATTCTAACCCCTCCTCATTTAAAAGAATAAAATTTAGAAAAATAATTTTAAAGTCTTTCTTATTCTTATTAATTGTCTATCATCTATCTTCTTCTTTTTCTAATTTCTATCCTTTTTTACCTAATTTCTATCCTTTTTAACTATTTGTTTAGATATTCTTTTTTTTTGTAAATCAAAATTATAAATAAGTTCTTAAACTTATTTGTTACTCTGAATCTTTTTTTTATTGTATTTTTATATAATCATATACATTTTCCATATTTTTTTCTTAATCTTTTTTTGTCCCATAAATTTATACTTTAAACTACATATAGCTAAACATATATTTGAAAGTAACTTAAAGATATATAAACTAAATTTGTGTTGTAATATTCATTTATATATTATATTGATCAATAACTTTACTATTAATAAATCTATACTATAATTTGATAAGATCTATTAAAATGTTCATTTTTTTCCAAAAAGATTATTACTCATACAAGTCTATTCTTTTAAAAGATTTATTCAAATAAGTCATAATTAACTTAATTTTGATTTCTATTATCATATAAAAATCTTATTAATTAGAAAAATATATATGTTGATAAAATATTTCACTTGAGATTCCATATCGTATCAAAAAATGTATTTTGAAATAAAATGATTGTGTTTTATCTATATTATTCTTAACATCAAATCACAATTTTGGATTAAAAAAATACTTTAACGATTTTGGATAAATGTCGATATCAATATCTAATTTCTAATAATATTCTTATACATTCCTTTAATAATTGAATAATAAGTCAAAGATATTATCGATCGTATCTTGTACATTGTAAGACCAATAATGTAGTATATATAAAAGCCATAAGGTTTGGAGCCACCACAATGCACCACCTAGGATTGTTCCACTTGGCAATCCAATGCTAAGCCACCTTGGATTTTGACATGTGTTCTTATATCCTTAATCCACCTCATATGTATTTAGTTATTAATTAATAATGCCACTTCATATAAACTTGTCCATGTCATATAAATATTATGCCATTAAATTGAAAAACAAATAAGGAAAATTGAATGATTTGTTTGTCAAGATATATGGCAATTTTAGTTGATATTTCCCCATTAAGTAGATAATGGAAAAATATCATTAGAAGATTTGAAAAAAAAGAAGATAATTCTTCTTTTATATCCAAATTCAATGGATTAAAAATATTATAGCCAATTACATATAGTATAATGCAAAAAAAAAAAAAAAGTAAAGTTTCTATTTTCTTGGTAGCTAAAACTTTTTCATTTTACAAACTATTGTTGGGTTGACTTTAATACAATATATTCAACCAAATTAATTTATGGATTGACTTTAATAAACGTGATTTGTAATTTTTGTCGAGATTGTTTTATCTAAACATGAAGGCAATCTTACACTTTGTGATTTCTACCGAGATCTTTTGATTCAAATCGGAATATGATTTGTTGTTGAGACATTACAAAAGGAAGTTTGGGATTTAATAATGTAAATGACATAAATCACATGCATAAGTATCTATTATGATATTGTATATATTCTAAAAACTTAATTTTTATAATATTTTATTTTCCAAACTATAAGGAAAATTAATCCCAACCTTATATACTCGGCAATATTTATCATCTTAATATATTTAACCCCTTATTAATTTCATACTTATGAGTTCACCTAAATATCTCTATTGGAGCTCAACTAGAGGATTTTGTTTTCCATAGTTAGTCGTATGTATTAAAATTTTGTTAAGAATTTTTAGCCTATATTTTAATGTGATATTTAATGAGTATTATCTTCTAGATTAGATAATATCCCTATAAACACATATGAGATTTGCTTAACTAATACCAAATCAATATCATAATTCTTTCACATTTAAACGAATAAATATTTATATTTTACTTTTTTTGATAATCATTAAATTCGTTTTTGACCCATACACCTTACAAAATATCCAAAGATGTATTTATACACCGACTTAGGCTTTAAAGGAGATATAATTATTAGATGTATACATAATCTCTATTTATTCTATATATCAAAGCAACTAGATTATACTTAATACTTTAAATCAGTATAAACACATTATTGTAAAATATCAATTTTTTATCAATAGAAAAAAAATGGGAAATTCCTTTTGGTGCCCTCGTGATTTCGACATTTCCTTTCGGTGCCCAAAAAAATTTTCGTTTCTTTTTGGTACCCCTGTGTTATGCCATTCTACCCATCCGTAACCAATTTTGCTAATTTAGTCAAAACCTTAACTCTGTTAACCAAAAAAATCTAAAAAAAAAAAAGAAAATTAAAATTAAAAAGAAAAAACCCACAGCTCCTCATCCTCCTCCCCAATCTCCACCATTAGCAAGTACCAACCACCACCAGAACAGCAAGCCAGTGGCTGGATTTTGTTTTGATAGCAAGCCAGTGGCTGAATTGAATTGGATGGAATTGGTCTTTCCTTCCTCACTTGCTCCCTCCCTCCCTTCCTTGTGTATTCTTCCTTCATCATATGTCTCAGAGAACCTGCGACCCCCATTCTTCCTGCATCGCCGTCGGCATCCATTCTCATCTCCGCCTCCAATTGGTCCCTCTTCTCATCCATTCATTCATTTCCCTTCGATTTAACTAATCTCAGAGATCCAATTCTCAGTCTCCCGGATCTATTTTCTCTCTCTCAAGAAATCAAGCAATCGAGAAGAAAATGGGCGTCAAGGGCTTCGTAGGAGGCGTGGCTTCCATCATCGCGGGTTGCTCCACCCACCCGCTGGACCTAATCAAGGTCGCAGGGCGAGGCCGCCGGATCTGCCCCTGTCGTTCCTACTACGGGGGTCCACCCTGCAGCGCTGGCCATCTCTGCCGTCCCGCGCTCCGGCCTGGTCCCGGTGGGGGTCCTCTTTCAAACGGAGGGCATGGCGGCCCTCTATCGGGGGTGTCGGCCACCGTCCTCCGGCAGACCCTCTACTCCACCACTCGCATGGGCCTCTACGACATCATAGCAGAGGTGGTCCGACCCCGTCTCGGGCACCATCCCCCTCCCCACCAAGATAGGCGCCGGCACGTTGGATTGAAAGTGAAGATGGGGTTTTCTTTTTAATTTTAATTTTCTTTTTTTTTTAGACTTTTTTGGTTAACAGAGTTAAGGGTTTTGAGTAAATTAGCAAAATTGGCTACGGATGGGTAGAATGACATTACACAAGGGTACCAAAAAGAAACGAAATTTTTTTTGTGCACCAAAAGGAAATGTCGAAACCACGAGGGCACCAAAAGGAATTTCCCAAAAAAAATCTAATTTTACCCTCAACTATTTAAATAAAATTTATATGTTGATTTAACTTTAAATTTTATTATATCCATTAATTTTGTAGGGGTAACTCTATATCTATTGTTATCCAGTATTTCAAACAATTTTTTTTTTTGAGATTTTGTTAAGGTTCTTATCTCTTTATTTAAAAAAAAATATTATGAATATTGAACTTTTACATTGGGTTACGTTTTTAAATTTATTTAGATACTATATAATTTTAAATCTTAAGTTACGACCCAACATTCGAATTATTGATATTTTACTCTAATGTTGATTTTAAAAATGTAACATTATTTTGTTAAATAAGATTTAATTTTTTAATGTTTAAGTACTGATAGAAATGTAATATGCTTAAATTAAAAAAGTTATCCTATTTTTGGTATTCCTGTTTTTATTTATAAGATTGGTAATGTATAATAAAAAATATCTATTTTCAAAAATTTATTCAAAATTGATTATTTAGAACCCGGACAAGGCACGATGAAATATTTTTTGCATTAATAGATTATAACCTTCAATGTTGATTTTGTTGAAATGCATCGGTGTTCCAAGGAGCACCTCATCAATAAGACTAGGTTGTCCAAATAAAACCGAAACTAAAAAATTGTGCTTTTTCATAAATTTTGTTTGGCTAACCAAGTTGATTTTTTTAAACAATTCTATAGGTCGGCTTCAATTTGACATATTGATACTCTCGGTTAACCAAATCTATCTATCATAACTATATATTAAAGCGGAGGTTAGATTTATTATTTAGCCCGACACGTGTCACATTCTCATTGGTCCGCATCATCTATCTTTAATAAAACAATTCAATTTGTTTGATTGGTTGAAATTTCATTGTAGATCTCGCATTAGATATCTTCTTATTATTCTTAATCAATTAAAAATAATAAATTTTTTTATTTTATTTTAATTAATTCTTATCTAAAAATAAAAATAAACTACTACGTATGAATATCTAGCCAAATCTACTACTTATACGTATACTATAGAATAATTTCTATCCAAATCTAATTAGGAGTAGTATGCCTATCTATGCCAAATTTATAAGGAAATCTATCTAATATATGAATAATTTATCCAAAGAAAAACAAAGCCTAACTTAAATGGGTATCCAAATACGAGTAGTATGCATATCTAGCTAGCCAAATTTAAAACTATCTAATATATGAATGATTTATCCACAAAAATAACAAACCCTAACTTACGAGTAGTATGCATATCTAGCTAGCCAAATTTAAAAAGAAATCTATCTAATACATGATTGATTTATCCAAAAAAAAAATAAAGGGGGATTATAAAGGAAAAAATGTATAACTAAAATAAACTAAAAAAAATTATTGATTTAGTAACTATCAAATCTTTCATTGAGTTTTTTTTTAAAATTTGATTGCTAAGTATTTAAAATATTCCAGAAAAAGGATTTGAGTATTTTAAAAGACTTACTAAAATCTTTTATCTATTTAAATATTATATTTTTAACTATGCTATAATACATCTGGTTGAAATATTACATTATAATATATCCAATTAAAATATATAATGTATAAGATATAAAACATTAAACTTATAGATAAATAACCAAAGGTTCTTAATTCTTTTAAAATGAAAATTATTTTATTAAAAATATCTAAATGAAATTGGATATGTACAAAACTACTTAAAAATAATATAATTGAAAAACGATACTCCATAGTAACAATTAATGAAACATAGAAAACTTATTTAATACAAGTCGTGCCCTCCCGGGCACGGGCACTATTACTAGTACTATATATTAAAGCCGGAGAATTTCGAGTCTCCACGTTAATTCTGACCCCACTTCATGTGAAACAATTTACTTTAGAAAAGTAATTTTTAAAATCTTTCATATTCTTATTAGTGGTCTATCATCTATCTTCTTCTTTTTCTAATATTTATCTTTTTCCACCTAATATCTATCTTTTTCCACTATTTACTTAAACATTCATTTATATATATAATTTAAGAAGATTATGGAATTGTTTTGTAGATAAGTGAAAATTATTGACAAAAGAACACGATTCAATCTTATGCATAAAACTAATTTGGTATATAGAATTGGCCAAAAGAATTTTGATAAGAAAAAGCAAACATTAAGTACGAATCATTTGAAAAAATGAAGCGTAGCCTCAATAGAAAACATAAGATCATGGAGCGTAACAAAACATTGACTTATTTAAAATTGTGGGATTGTTTTAGGCTAAAAAATCAAGTTTGTTATCAAGATAGGAAAAAAATCAAATATAATATGTAAAACAAATATAGTTGATGTAGGTGGGTAATTTACCGCCATAAATAAGGATAATATTTTCGCCAGCCAGGTAAGCATATCTAATAAATATCTTTATTAGCCTATTAAATCCTGGTAGTTATCCAAGTAGTTGGAAGATTCTATCCTATTTAAGAAGATAGAATTATTGATTGGGCTCCAAAGAACTAACCCTAGCCCTCTCTCTCCACTATAAATACATGGCCTGGCCATGTAGAAAGGATATACAAAAACTACCCTAGAGGGGCTGATAATTGCTCGCCCTGACTCTAGAGGGGTTGATCATCGCTTGTGATCGCCCTACCCTGCGCCTTTCTCTCTACAGTTTAACCTTGCGAATACTCTACTGACTTAGGCATCGGAGGTGGATTAGGGGGTCCCCGCCCCCTTTGTCCATTGTTTTGCAGGTCTAGGTCATTGAAGGAGGTTGGGAGAAGAAGGTCATTGAAGAAGGAATTGAGACTTGTACACCGACATATTTCGTGTACTAACTTTTGGCGCCGTCCGTGGGGAACGAACAGGTTTTTGACCTTCGTAAACCCTACGAGAACCGATCTGAGGAGGCTATGGATCGCTTGTCCACGAGCCCGGATCGAGACAGCCCCAAGGCGAATCGGCGCGATGGCCGCCACCCCCAGGAATCGTGTACGGCCGGTGGCCGATCGACCTCGCCGCGCGGCGCGCGACCACGGCAATCGATCCGGCACGAGCCGCGGCCCACGATGCACCGGACCGCCACCATTGCGCCTACGCAGGGGCAGAAGCGAAGCCGATCGATCGGGCCGTCCCCCGATCAGGCCATCCCGCACTCACCGGCCGCGCGGATCGCCGCGCGATCTGTCGCGAGGAAAGGACGACCCACGGGCGCGGGTCAAGGAACCGCGGTCACGGGTTCTGCGCAGAACCCTCAGCCCGGTTCCTGTACGCAAGCCGCGGGCGCGGTTCACCCCCAGGGCGTTTTGCCCGATTCCGCTG